>CM052287.1:3229089-3295983 GCA_028455765.1 Lasioglossum oenotherae | reverse complement strand
CAATAACACGCGTGTTATTGAAGTAACTACTTTTTTTTCTCAGTGTAGTAATTGATTCGGTACCAATATATTTAATAATATAAACGATACTATAATTTTTGGTAGCGACATAAAAGAAGGGAGAACGTTTGAACGTTATCCTCGGTGGAGTTCGCCCGTATTGTAATTAATTCGCCAATTCCTCTCCCGATACTCTTTGCTCTCAACGCCCAATTACGGTTTGGCTTTCTTGCGCTTAAACTGTACAATTACGCGTCACGTTCCACGGATCCAGAAAGTGAAAGATAATAATTCCGAGTCACGCTTAAACGTGGACGCGCGATAGAGAGCAGAAAGGATGCGAACGACCGTATAGTTTCAACTGAAAGCACGTCAGGGTAATTACGAGGTTGACGCGGCCGAAGTCGTACGCACCATTCCCGACCTCGTGGAACCAGTCGCAACTGAAAGTAAAGGCTAGATAAGATGGAATTAGATAATCCGTCCCGGCTGTTCCGCCGTGTCTTTTTTTTCCGAGTGTCGCTCTCGTACCGTTTCTCCTTTCTGAAAAGCACGCAGTAACGGGCTGCCGATCGGGTTTCAGTCCCGTGCAACGAGTAATTTATTCATCGAGGCAAATCGTACGTTTCCTTTTCGGCGTGCAAGCATTGTGCAAAACGAGTACGGATTGACCGAGTCGATCAACAACGCACGGAAAACGAGCAGTTTCCATCGAACTTTCAGTCTCCAAACAATACGATCTGCTGGTTTATCGTAGGAAAAAAACAGACAAACAAACAAGAAAGCGAGCTAATAAAAACGTGATAAAATACACTCCCAAAGAAAAAGATATTTAAACATTCAAAGATACGAATTTCGTTTTCCATCGAGTGTTATGTTTCCGTCGCAGTAATGACTAGACTGCGGATTTTATGCATTTGTAGCAAAACTGAGTATGTGCAATTTAAATCAGTGGACAGATTAAAAGGATTTAAAGATATCAATGTACTCGTGTCAGCTGATTAATGTCATTAGAGAAAAAATTACATTTCTATTTGGCTCCTAAGTTGTACAAGCTATAAAGACAATTTTCCTTTTGCATAAAGGTCCGCAGTCTAGTAATGACACCGTTCACGTGTGTCCAGATAAATAAACCACTACTTTTAAGTGTTGTTAATGCGCATCAAATTGATTTGCAAAAGCTTGAATTTGATTTGCGAAGGGTGAAATTGAGTTGCAAACGGGTGAAATTGATTTGCAAAAGGTTGAATTTGGTTTGAAAAAGGGCGAAATGGATTCACAAAAAGGTGAAATTGATTTACAAAAGGTTGAATTTGGTTTGAAAAAAGGGCGAAATCGATTCACAAAGAGGTGAAATTGATCTGCAAAAGGGTGAATTTAGAGTGCAAAACCTATAAGATACTTTTCCACTTCGAGAAGTACCAGTCATTGCGGCAGAAAAATATAACATGAAGTAAGAATTTTAAAATGAAATTGTAAAACCAGTCATTTTATCTTGTGTGATACATAGTTCTATTTAAGTAGCTGTACATTAACAATTTATTTCGATTTAAAGAAATTAATAGCATACGCATTTACCAGAGTCCGTTCAGAATCTTCATCGCGATGCTGACCCGCTGTCACCCGCTATTGTAGAGCAAAGGGTGAAATAAAGGGCGTGTGGTTATCACACGTATCAATGACCTGAGAGCATCTCTAAAAAGTTGAGAAGAGCACAATGTAGCCCTCTTCAAGCCGTGTATCGTTCATCTGAACCAATTTTTGCTCGAGTCATTGCTTGCGGAGTTATCAAGGTGGCTGCAGTTACGTAGCAGAATTTGTACTACATACATACCTATAGCTGAGGAAGGTTCGAGGAGTAAAAAGAGAGCAGCGTATGGAACGTTGCAATTAATTTCAATTGTGTAGGTCACAGGGAGGGATTACGGATCACGGATCACGCGAGCCAAGAAGAGAGCGTCCTCCGTCTTGCATCGCTAGATATTGTTAAGCCATTACTAAAAGACGCAACCGCAAACGTGCCACGTTACAGGCCGGGTTTCTCGGACAAAGCCACTAACAAGTGAACAGCCTGTTGTGAATGAGGCTATACCTATGAAGTGTACAGTGACCCGACGTACTCGTGAGTTCGGGCAATAATCCCATGACACCCGCAACGAGAACGTCGGCCACCTATACTCTATACACGTTCGGACGGAACAGGCAGTTGCACATGCACATTCTTACTCGGACGCGTCTATGTCTCTGCAATATGTAGTCTGCTTATATGTATACAGGGTGGTTCACCAGATATTACCACCTCGATGTTCGTCATTATTATTATTCGTAGAGAAGAATGTTTATATGCGGTCGAATGGTTCCGAGATATGAAGGTCATCATTATTTTTTTCCTGCACCAATCGATGAAGCTTCACATTCTCTACAAAAAAGTACATATTAACGTATAAATATCGAAAAACCATTAGTTAAGGAGATATTTTAATTCTAGCGTTGTGTTATGGAATCACGACTCCCTTAATATAACGTTGTAACGATTTATCTGATAACGAAGTCTTATCTTATAGCCGGATAAGGTAGATATCGACGATGGGTCATCCGATAGGACACCAAGAAAACACATACTGCAAGTGCAAAGTTTCAACCCTGCATCTCGATCCGGAGGGTAGTTAGGGGTAAAATCGAAAGATCAGTTTTTGGCCTATTTTTCCTAGTTAATGATGTTTAGAAATTCTGAAAAAAAAATCTGACACATGTCAAGAGAGAACCCAAATACATACTCTGCAATTGGTTTCAGATATTTAAAGTGAAAATCCTGCTTGTAAAAAATCGAAAACCTCCAAAAAGTCGAAAAAATGCAGATTTCACATGAAATTCTACAGTCCATATTTATATTTTCACAGCAGCGATATATTGTGACAGGTATTGTTCATAAATTTTTTCAGATTTTTTGGTTGGGTGCGTCGTTGTTAAAAAAAATAAAAACCGATTTTTTCGGCGTTTTTCCTGTGAAGAACTAGGCTAACCTTAAAATTGTTACGTTCTATCTCTTCTGTAAGTCTATCAGTCACTGATAAACCTTGAACATTGTACAGAAGTAATTAAACAATGAAATCAGCTTCATTAGTATTTTTACTGTGTCAGAATCTAATGTTTTCCCTGTTCTAAATGACACCTATTAATTTTTGCCATAAATGCATAAAATCCGCTGTCTACCGATGACCTTCGTATCTCTTCCACGCGTCCATCTAGAAGAAAACTCACAACATTAAAGTATACATTTCTGGAAACCATTCAACCTTGTATAAACATTCTTCGCCACGGGTGATAATAACGACGAAGATCGAGTTGGTAATATCTGATGAACCACCCTGTATACGCCAGGCATATTATATGTATGGAGTTCTGCTCGGACCGGACCCAAGAATGCGCTTTTCACTGGTACGCGGAGAAATAATCATTGAATCCGAAAACGTATGCAGAAACCACTGCATGCGTCGCGTCGCGCGTCGGTATGCGCGCACGAGCACAGGTACGAGAGCAGATGTGCAATATGTATAGGCGCGCACGGTGAACCTTTATTTTATGGAAAGCAAAAAGAAAAAAGACCTCCTTTGTTTCACTTCGGAATGCCTCGTGTATGACGGTTCGCGATCAGACCACCAGGATGCAATTTTCTGACAGTTTTGCACAGCCGAATGTTTCGGGAACGACAAACGGCGTTATTATTCCCAGAGGTCTTTTAGTTCTTCGGGCTTACGTTGCGGCGGGAATGGCAATATGGAATCGTTGAGAAAAGGTTACTTTGGGGTATTATCCTTATTGATGATACGTTCAGGAGTACAGTAATGCCTCGCTGCATGTAGAATATACGTGCACGATGTTTGTGAAACGTTTGCCCGCACTACCACGAGTTGAGGAGCACCGAAACTGAGCCGGGCAAACAAGTGTACTCGGGCAAACATGGTACTCAAATTATCGGTGGGATAATAATAGTAATCCAATGACAAAACTATTTTATTTAATTAGAACACGATCAAATCAATAGATGTTTATAGATTAGTAGCGTAGATTTCTTTCATATATTTATTTTAATTTATTTATTTTGTAAAACAGGAAACTAATAAAAAGAATAAGAACATTTTTTATTGGAATTCTGTATCTCATAATTAGATATTTCACATAAAATCTGCAGTGTACCGATGACAATGACAATGATAAAATAAATTGCGAGTGACAATGCCCCGTCTTACCGCAGATATGACATTAAAAATAACTGAACGGCAATGATTTAAACATTTGATCGTTTCGTCGGAAATATTTCATCTTATTACGCATAATCTCCGACGGTACAGAATACTCGAAGAAATTGTATGACTTCTGAGAAGCAATTATGCGTCTGAGAGGGCACTTCAAAGCCGGCTGAAATAGAGATTTCGTGCTGCTTAAAGATTCATTCGAGCAAATCAATACACACATGTATTCCCTCCGTAGAGAAATGCGCATTCATAAATGGAATTTACGGTCGACAATTAAATTCCACTTCTTACGTTACGTGTATCGCGGTAACGAACGCGTATTTGTAATGGCAACGAATAGTCTGGCGCATGTCTAGGAGTGAAAGCGATTTATCTGTTATAAACCGGTATAAAAGGCCCAAGATCGAGTGATAAAGCGTTTCCATTCGGTATCACTTGCCAGTGACAATTGTTATGCATAAATACCTAGGTTTGTGTTACGCAAAACGACCGACACACGCAACGTAACGCCGCGAATTTCAACGAAAGAAACTCGAAGGCGTATCCAAGCTTTTACGACTTTCCCGCAAACTACATTACTGCCAGGTCGATTGATTTACCTTCAGCCAGTGTGCAACAGGTGTTTCTAGTCGGCGCATTGTAGGATTTTTCTTAAACAACGATACGTCTGTTCGTCCGTCGTTGTTGTCGCGTTTTTCGGCTGACCACTGCGATATGGTCTAGCAGATATCGTGACAGACACATTTTTACAATAAACCAGAATGCTCCGGACAAAAGGCACTAACCGCAACCGCTATTATTCCCAGAGTCGACAGATTAAGACTTGTGTCCCCACTCCGCCTTCTCCCTTTTACGACGCCATTCCTGAAGTTTTAACAAACTATTCTACATGCCACTACTTCTCGTCGCGTCGGTACCAAAATTATATTTTTACGTTGACTTTATCATACTTTTCGATCATTGAAAATTACCAAAAACAATGAAATTTCCAAATATGCAATTCAAGCTGTCATCATTTTGTCAACTTTTAAGATAAATTATTTCCCTTGGTAGAGTGAGATATTAGTTTCGATTATGAATTTTGTACTCTGCGAATAACCACTCTTCTATAAAAGTTCATCAACTCACCTCCGTCGAGGTACACTAACGAGCATAACTGATTCAACACACTTTAAATCAGAAAAACTTTTTTATGAATGGACCGAGAGACTTCAATTTCTCTGTAAGGCTAGAAGAATTAGTTTAGTAAATGACGTCTGAAAAATATTTTGAAAAAATGCATTTGGTTGGAATTGCGAAAGAAAATAGTAAAAATTGATTTTTGCTACTTTTTTAGCTGGGCTAATAACGAAAATTTAAAATATGTGTTTGGTCAACTCGTTATAATTGTAAAATTTACAGTTCACGTTAACTAGTAAACTAATCCTACCCTGGCAAAAAAAATGAAGTCGTTTGATCAATTTATGAAAAAGTTATTCTGATTTAAAGTGCCTGCCATCAATTATAAGACTCGTGTTTGATAGAATAATTGAGTTGGCGAGCAAAAGACGAAATGATTCACTTGAAAATATTTGAAGGATGTTAACCCATTGTCGTATCATTTTCTTTACGGTTAAAGTGATTAGAACGTTCTTATCAAACTGTATTGTTAGTTAAAAACGTCTGAATTAAATTTTATGTCAGTTAAAAAAAAGGCGTAACATTCATACTTGTTAGACTTTGTTCAAAATCTTCATGGACGAGTGTGGCTCGTTAAAAGCTAAAATACGGCAAGGGGTTAACACACCACAATTGACGGTGCGGTGCACAACTATTAAGATGAAGAGGAAAGATTGGAACTAGAACACTGGCGCGGTGTTAACGTTATTTGCCAATTTGGACTCGCATTCTCTCCATCATTGCTTCCTCGCGCCACCGCCAAGTGTCTTTACACCTCGTTAGTCACTGTCTCGGAGAAAACGGACGTCAGGTCGATTTACGATCCGCCGACAGGAAGAAGGATTTCCATCCTGGATCAAGTATACTCATTCGTTTTATCTTCGAGTGCGAAGCAAAGACGGAAAATAATGTGCCGTTCACACGGCTCTTCTAGCCGCGTGTCATACTGTCTCGTATTTTTTAACGGATCTCTGAAAGGATTGATGGATCACTAAATGATCGGTGAAAACGTGGTATTAATCTTTGGGACTGGATCCATGATACAATGATGCTGGGCGGATCAAGCTCTTTTGAACGAGTAGTGAAACACGTAATAAGATTGTACGTATTTTAATTCTCAATTCTTGTAACTTTTATTCGAGCCAATTGTCCGGTTCAAAGTTACTGTAATCTACTTTGCTTCCTTTTCTTCATGCATTGCAGATTTTCAGAAATGCCACTTCAACTACATTAAAATGTATCGGTTTACCTATCTGTCCTTGTACTGTCAAATGACGTAAAACGAAGTCGAATTAGTAGAAAATACAAAACTTAACGTGCATATATTTTTGCAATACATAAAATACATAGTATGTATATATTTTTACATCCACACACACTAAAAGTTAGTGTAGATCCGTTGTCTATTGATTAGACACCGACATATTTAATAACCTAAACAATATTTTAACCCTTTGCACTCGGTTGTCCCCTCTGAGGCTCCACTAAAAATTGCTGTACCATCATTCAAAATATTGTTTACATTATTAAGCATTTAGTTATTGTGTATGAGGTACTATACCAATTTCATATCTACAAAATGTTGAAAATCACAGGGAATGGAAATATTCTAGATCGGAAAGAAAGTTTAATTTTGCAGTTAAAATAGCTCCGAGTGCAAAGGGTTAAATAATGGCACAGCAATTTTCAGTGGCGCTTCTCAGAGTCGCCATTCGAGTGTAATACTGGTAGAATTTTTAAGTGGTCCTTCGACTTTAGGACTTTATGGTTCTCGGAACTGTGAGGGTTAACTCTCGGAATACCGAGGCACAGTGCCAGGGTCAATTGTGACCCCACAGGTACATTCACAAATACATTTACTATCGCTCGAGTGCCCCACCATATTCACGCAACATACACATTGACAGCGAAAAGACTCCTCTTGCTTTTGTGTCTACGCCACATTTCGTCAATGTGTGCGGCACCGATTTCGAGGAGCGCGCTGCGATGGGTTAAAAATGACTTCGGCATGGTCTTCGGAGGGCTAAGGTATACCGTGAGTAAAATGCAGGACCTTCTAAATCACCTTATTACTAAGAATAAGTGCCACATGTTGGGTGCAGACCGGTCTGCTAAAGAAAGGATAATATGCATGTAGCTCTGTGCTACAACAAAACGGACGGATTGAGAAAACTCGCTCGAAAACCATAACCGATATTCTCATAACAGTTATATGTAATACTTTTTCGGTTCTCGTAACTGTTTCAACAACCAGAATCGATATCGTAACTGTTTCAAGAACCGGAATCGATTTCGTAACTGTTTTCAACCCCTGCTTGAACCTGCTTCTGAAATCATTCAATTCTATACCGCATGGCATAATGAAAAACTGGAAATTCTGGAAAAAAACTGAAAAGCAACCGAGTCTATCTATAAATACCAATGCGTAGACGCAATAGTCTCGTTTTGTAACATTCAGCTGATAGAAAGTACCAACAAGTGGCAACATAAAACCGATCACATATCAAAGTTCATACTACTTTATCACTAGACTGCGGATTTTATACATTTATGGCGAAAATGGGTAAGCAGTGGACGTATTAACAAGATTTAAAAACATCATAATTAGACTGCGGATTTTATGCATTTATGACAAATATGGGTAAGCACAATTTAAAGCAGTGAACATATTAAAAAGGTTTAAAGACGTCAGCGTATTTTTATTTCTGTGTCTTTCAATCAATGCAAACATTTTGTATTTTGCATAAAGATCCGCAGTCTAATCATAATCGATGAAAACATTTTTAATTTTGCATAAAGATCCGCAGTAAATTTATCAGTAGACTTAAAAATTGTTTACGTAACAATATTTCCACTATACCATGCAAGTTTTGTATATGTATATTATTTTTTATATTATTATAAGCACGGAAATATTCAAGGTGGACAAAATTGTTGCCCCACCCTGTACACATCCTGCTCGAGTTTCTAAATATTCACAGCACCGTGATTTTCCGGACTATAGTAGACTATACAGTATGTAGATCAGTGCAACGGTGACACAAGTGCAGAAGTGTAAGGTCAGAAAAATAATTTCCGCTTCCGCTTCCGCTTTCCGATACAAACGTCGTCTGGGTTGGACGGAGAGGAAATTTCGAAGTGACCGAAGATCTTGATGCGCACGCTCTGGCACTGATTTAATTTGCCGGAAATCGTATGTCGGAAACGGGAGCGAGCGAACCGTCCGATCTTGGAACGTGATTCGAATAACACTGTCGCTGTTTACTTGCCAGTTGACCCTCATTGTATGCCGAGCTGTTGCACCTTGACTAGCAATAAAATGAGACGCGCGTTTCAAGTCTCCCAATGCAAATACTATTCTCTCGTGTCTCAGTTATTAAATCTTTTTGCATTCGATCAGCGATTTACAGTCAGTTTCATAGTTAATGGCACACGCTTTAACCTTTTGCACTTCTTTGTCGAGTGTGACTAGACATCGAAGAAAGAAAAATATAAATACAACGGGTTCTTGTATACGACCGGTGATTATTGCATAATTTTGAAGAATCAATGGTACATGGCTAAACACTTTTCAATAGAACCTTCAATAGCAACAGCAATTTTCATTATGAACTAACAAGTCACTTTATACGCTTTTTACGTTTTATTTAAGATTGCAATATAATAGAAAATTTCTATGCTTTCTTTTGGTACAACACAATTATGGAAAATCCTATTAATAGGCTTCCGGTAGGTAGTGTTAAAAACATATATAAGTTCCAAAAATATAAATTACAACAAAGTTTGAGAGCTACGTGTATTGTAATATAATTAGTAAATAAGATTATTTGAGAGATTGTTATACTCTTTGCAAAAGATTAATTATACGAAATATTCGACTATATGAACGATCCTATCATTTAGTCCGGCATTGTACACCCGGTGGGCAGACGCGCAGCGTTTCGTTAAATGGATTGACCGTGGCGTCGCGTCGTTTCGTGGCACAGAGAAAAAGGTGGAATCGAATTATCATTTATCCGCGTCTGTCAGAATTGCCGTCGTGATTGGACCTTCAACGGAAATGCCCAAATTCGTTGCAACACGAAACGTCGTTTGCCGGGTAGAAAAACGAATTGCATAGGATTCACGGTACCAGGAAAACGTCCTGATTTCAAAGGGCCGGGCGTAGAAGTAATTTCGCCAAAAAATGAACTCTGACACTCGGCATGGGGCGCGAGCAAGCGGGGAGCCAAGGGGAGGAAAGTGTCGCGCCACCGAAAAGGTAGTTTCGCTCGAAAGTTTTGTTCGATATCGACTGACCCTTCGTCGTCATTAATAACACAATACGTCTGTCTGTCGCACGCGCATCATTTCGTCGTCAGTGTCCCCGTGTTTGTCGGATGCGCCACGCGTATGCGTGCGCGGACCGTATAAAAGCGAAGAATTTGATACCCTCGTTTGTAACAGGTTTCTATGGAACCTCCCTTCATCTTTCTTTAACCGTTCTGTCTCCCCCCTCCCCATGCTTTCACCCTATTTCCGAAGCACGCGTTCCAATTTCCAATCGTTTCGCTTCCGCTCCAGAATGCTCTGTGCGAGAGCGAGCGCGCGCGCGCGTGTGCATCATTTGCCATTTGCACCCCACGGAAATGCACGCGCTGCGATTCGTTTATCTCCCTAAGAACATTAAATACGGATCAGAGTGTTTGATGGCTCTGAAGTGGCCGGCTTAAATTCTCAAAAATCGAACAACAATATCGTTCTATTCAATCTGCCCTATAATGGAGTTTCTTCTGTGTACAGAGCGTTTTTCACATTTTTTTACTCTTTTCTTAATTGAAAAATTTAACCCTCAGCCCTCGTGTGACGACTCTGAGGTTCCACTAAATAAGTGCCATATTAGTAATGTAAAGTAATTGTTACGTTATTAAATTATTTCGTGCATTGCATGAGTAAGTTGCATCAGTTTTAATGTAAATATTCTAAGTCAGAAGTATTTAACAGTATTTTAAAATTCTTCTAATATTTTTACCGTTTTAAATTACACCCACCAATTTTTCATTTTGATCGATATGAGTATTTCTTTTGTGCGCAATGGACGTCCTCTCATTTGCCTTGACCATTAACGAAACCATTTTCCGTCGAATTTGCGAGCGATTATTGTGACAGACGTTTCGCCTATCCGATCGAATGTATTTTGCCAGTGGTAGCGGAAAATCACGCGTCAGGAGCGAAGATAATCGACCTCAAACAATACAGAACAACGCGGTCGTGTGGTCTTTTTCCTATATTTCGATGCCCGCGCAGCTGCCGCAAAAATGCGATGATGTTTAGCCAGTTCCAAATCCATGCGAAGCGGTGAATCGTAGAACGCGCGTACATACGTATGTGGAATCGCCTATCCAAACACGATCGCAGCCGCGCAACTTCACAAAGAGGTGTCCTCGAGGCTGCTCCCGCCGTTAGGTCGCAACGTGACAGCGAACTGAAAACGATCAAGTACGCGTTACATTATTATCTCGATTGTCGGTTCGCCACGGTGCATGCCCTCCCTCGGATTCCATCCGCGCGGCATTCCGAATTCGAGCAGACGTGCGGTGGCTCGTGTCAAAATTCGTCAAGCCCTGTCAAAACCTAGACGCTCCCGTCGAAAGGGGCACCTACCCCTTCCACGCTCCCTTTTGTTTTCACCTTCCTCGAGCGTCATTCCACTTTTTTCTTTCTTTCTGTTTTCCCCCCCCCCCCATTATCTGCCCCATCCCCTCCCCGTTACACCCTCCTCGAGGGTGAGTTCGGATTTCGGAACAAATTTCCGTTCGCGTCGATTGTGCCGCTCTTTCGGCATTTTCATTCCGGAATCCGAATTTTATATAGGTCCTCGTAATCCGCTCAAATGATCAGCACTATACACCATCATTGAAAACTCGGATGAATGCATATTGTATCCAATTTAGTGCATTTCACGAGTTTTTACCCGGCTTGTATGTATTGAGATACATTCGTAATCTCACGGAAAGCAGCACAAAAAAGTATAATAGAGCCACGTTTTTGCTTTCTTCTCGTTCCTTTTGTCTTTGATACTTATGCAGAGTTTCCTGTGTCCTTTTCTGGCGACATGGTTGGCATGTTTCTCGCGGTATATTAAAGTTGTGTACAGGGTGTCCGAAAAATGTTGTTCTTCCTTGAAATAGGCGATTCCCGAGGTCGTTTAAAGTAACTACATATTTCCTTTGCAGGAAATATTTCTTTTGCATTTTTCAAACTTTTTTATTCAAAGATTTTTGAAAATTCCTATAGGTACGTAAAGATCAAGTTCAAATATAGAAGACCCATATGAAATATAGAAGATCTGGCAACCCTATTCATAAGCCATAAATGCATAAAGATCCGCAGTCTACTCGTCCATCTATTTCCATAGCTTTCGTAAATTTACTTTCATAAAATTCTGATTATTATAAATGAACGGAAAAATCTCACACGGACCAACCACAGAATCACGACCGACCCAAGTTTATGCCGTTCAACGAAAGGGAGGGGGATGGGCTAAAAGACAAATTGCAATGGCTTTAGTGTTGTTCGTGCGCAGCGCTGGCTAAGTTCTTTGTTATATTTTACAAAGTTTATGTACCGCGCGGCTTTCTTATTACGTACATAGCCGGTGTATACATGTATCACAATGAACACGACGCGTTACGTAACGTCTTTTATTGTTTTTTTTTTCTCGGTTAGGTCTGCAGCGAGACAAGCGAGTACAATTTCCCGCGCGCAAGTTCCCCGAGTGCATTGTCCTTTCTTGCGCCGGTACACGCAAGATAAGCGAATCTCGGGGAAATAACGAATATCATTTTCATATTAATGAGCATTGTGATTCATAATACAGGTTATCGCCTACGGTATCTACGTTATCGCTGCAAGACCGGCGTGGCTGTATTCACGCCTCTTCGTTTATCGCTATATTGCGTCCGTGCGTAGACTGCCAATCTCGTTGTTTACGAAATCTGCTGTATATACCATGGCAGCGTGTACGGCTTTGCTACTTTTTCAGCGGTGACGAGCGAGAGAAAGAGAGAAAACGTGTCGCACGCCCTCTTTCATAGCGCCACGACCTGCATATCGCAATTCCTGTTTTATTGTCGCGCTCGCGTCGCAACTCCACGTTCGACATTTCCTTCTACAATTTCGCCGTGTCAAACCAGCCGACAAATAGTAGGAAAAATAATATTTTTCATCTAGGTGCACGGCAGTGCACCAGTCAAGCTCTCGCACTATGTACCTCCTTTTACACCAGGGAGGAGCAACCTTTTTTTACAACGGGCCAGCTACAAATTTAAGGATGTTCTGGAGGTATGTAAAAACGCAACAAAAGTTTTGAAAATTTGACAAGATATAATTCTTACTAAATTAATGGAATTACCAAAGTTTGGGTTCAATTCACTGCACCGTTTAAGAATTATAGCAACTTGAAGTTTGCACATTTTAACATGTCTTCTTATGGAGAATTCATAAAATTCCTCTTTAAAGCCTATTTAAACCTTGAAGAAACGCAACTAGAAACTGGAGTTCTTTTTATATATATATAGTAAAAATTATGTAATTAATTATGTTCAAAATTTATTAGAATTCACTGAACAGTTACAGAGCAAAAAAATTATAAACTGCTACAAAACGTCTAATTTATCGTGTTGTCTCTCACTAGCATGGAAACGCGACAAGTGTAGACCACTGAATATAGCTTCAGAGGGTACAATATCCGCAAAAGTTTAATGCAAAATATACCCATGAATGGCTTTCATTGCCAATATATTGATGGATTTCGAATTTTGTTGTACTTTTGTCTTCCATTGTACCTCCAGAACATCCTTAAAAATGTTGTACGGGCCGCATGTACGAAACTTATGATAATACAAACACTGAATGATGAAATCAAATTATCTCTAAAAACTATCAAATTATCTCTAAAACAATACTATGTAGCTATACATTTTTCCCATCTCTCTGACAATTTGTGGATGCCACGCCAAAGAAACTGTTCCTCTTTTGAGGCAAACCAGTCATCGAGCCATTTCTGTACATTTTCGTAAGATGTGAAGCGCTGCTCAGCAAGCGCGTGTCCCATTGATGCAAATAAGTAATAATCTAATGGAGCCAACTCTGGTGAGAAAGAATCCCCAACTAAACGTCTCAATCGTTTCCTTGAGCGGTTTTGCTGTGTGTGATGGTGCATTATTACGAAGAAAAATCACTTTGCGATTCATGTGGAACCCATTTTCCCATCTTCTGGATCTTTCCCATGGCTTTCGAACGTATGGAGATGGCTTCTCGTGTCACATTTAATTGATCCGCGAGTTGTAGCGTTTGACCGTCATCCTCATCCAACAATGCTTGCAATTCGCTGTCTTCAAACCTTTTCGGTGGTCTTCCACGTTCTTCGTTTCTCACGTGAAAATCGCCATTTTTGAATTTTTTGAACCACTCAAAGCACTGCGATTTACCAAGAGCATGCTCACCGTAAGCTTCGACAAGCATTCGATGCGATTCTGCAGCAGTTTTCTTCAAATGCTAACAGAAAATCAATGCTGTCTGCAAATCGTAGCATCCAGGCACAAAATTCGACATGCTCAACGCTATTAAAAGCTATGCTGTTGTATGAAACTTGTATGGTTGTGAGTTGAAAATCTTTATCAGATGTCAAAACAAGAAAATGGCGTCAATGACACGGTTTGACGGTAACTACATTGACAGCTAGGGCCACGTATGGGCAAATTCCAGTTTCATCTCACAACTCGCACACAAAATTGATCTTACAAGTTTTTACGGCCATAGGAACTTGGCTCCTGTTTACAGGATGTTTTTGTTGGTTAAATGAGAAATTCTTGTCGATCGAAATTGTTTGAATAAACTTGGAATAATGTTATCGGCGCCAGGTTCGATCAAATTCAACACTAAATAGCTATTTTATAGGAAACCTCAAACGTGTCGATTCGGATTTGAATCTGATACGTCGTAAGACCACGTTTGCTATAGAATTGTTTTCTATAAGAGGAAAAGAAAGGTGTGTTTCGTCCTAGACCCGCTAGAGGACTCATCAGTAAGGTTATCTAGCGGGCCCTGCCTTAGACACAAGTGTCTGAAGACTTTTTGAGGAACGTTATCAAAATATACTAATTGGTGACAGTTCAGTAACTTTTTCAGTAAGTTCAGTAAGTTTTTGTTGGGGTCTGAGCTGCCCCACCTGGCTTGTGGAGGATGTCGAATATATTCGATATTCAAAGCACATCGGTGTGATAACTTTTTGAATATCCTTTCTCTTCTCGGACGATGAAGTCGGTCAGGTAAATGTTGAACCTGTTCGTAGTTCCCGCAATTTCGCAGTGCCCAAGGAACTTCCGCTGGATTTTAATCGCACGATCGAGACACCGCATCGGGCAGAGTGTGCGCCGGCTTTATAGCTATCGCCCGTTTAGCGCGTTTTAATACACTCGCATAGTTTGCTCGCATTAAGCCCGCAGAAACGGGACAGGTTTGGTGAATGGATATGTTCGAGTAGGTGAGTAGGTAGGTAGGTAGGTACATAGATAGCTAGGGCAAACGACTGTCTCCGTGTAGGCAGGGGGAACGTGTGTGCACATTAACGCATACGTGCTTGCTCGGTAATTTGAAATGGACGCACAGGATGCAACCGCCGAGGGGAATAATAGATATCCGCGCCGTAAATGCCGGTTATTATCAGTTTACACAGAAATTCCTTCAATTAGTTTGCGAGAACCTGTGATATACTCGAATGTTTAATAGATACAGACTCGATGAGCTTCAGAGAAACAAACGTTCACTAATCTTCCAATTTTTGTGGCTTGTTTCTGCATCAAATGTGCGCCTGTATTAACTTGCTTCCACGCGATATATCTACACGTTATCGAATGTCACAGATTATATACATAAAAATACAGTCACATTTCATCTTTTATCGTTGCTTTCTTTATTTACCGTGTAATTAATGGTCAGTTGTGCATTTATCATTTCGTAAAATTGAAAATTATCAGACGAAATGTGGGGATACAGCTTCTCGTGTTTCCTATTCTGTGTTCATTAATTGAAATCTTATTTTGAAAGCACAGTGTATGTCTTTTTATTTATCATGTTTAATACATAAAATACGTAAACTTTGATGGAACTAATTTCTTCTTCATCTGGGTTGGTATAATTGTATTACATTTGGTTTATACTGATTAACTAACAAGATGGTTCACAAATAAGCTACTTTAAAATCAAACATTGTTTTGCATTTATGATAATTATTTCATTTCAGACAAACATGTACGACATTGTATTTTGTCATACCTTTCTTTCTCATTTGATGTGTTCAAGTATAAAACAACACGATGAATCGCAGCCTGCTTATAAACTATTTATTAATGTATTTAACACGAGTTTGAATTTTTTCAAGAGTTTGAACATATAAATTTTAATGAAAACTGGTTACGAGATGTCGAAGTTAGCAGTATGTATAATTAAACACGAATAAAATATCAAATATGTCTAGAAAGTTCTGTGGTTATCAAACTAAGCGAACCACCCAGTGCATTTCCGTATGAAATCATGCTCCTTTATACAGTTACTAATTTGTTGAATTAACTGACTCATAGCCGCGATATTCGCATTCACAGAATTTTGATAATTCCAACATCTCTATCTTCGCAACATTTCAAGTTAACAAGTGACATCGTACCAGATCATTTTTCCTTTCAAACTCGAATGACTTTCTTTTTTTTAATCATTTCAGTAGGCTGAAAATAATACCTGAATACTCTTCAATTCTTTTCATTCGGAGTTACAATCATTTTTACAATTATGCCATCATAAACTGTCAGTCGTAGATACATTATTAGACAGTGGATCTTCATGCAAAATAATGAATTGCAACAAACTACAGTGAAATAGAGATATTACAACAAAATACACGTATGTATTATTACTAGACTGCGGATCTTTATGCATTTATAGGAAAATTGAGTAAATGGAATTCGAAGTTGTTGGAAAATTTTAAAAATTGATGTAGTCAACATATGACTTCTCCTCTATTAAAATCATTAAGAGAAGATATGGCATCCAATTTATTTTCTATTTCTTGCAATCGATGCGGACAATTTTTATTTTGCATAAAGATCCGCAGTCTAATTATTACTCAACAATATTGATCAACGTTGAAAACGTCTGCAGTAACAAATCGGTCTAGCAAAGTATTGGTATTACTCAATTGCTATTATATAACTTAAATACACGTAACTATGTATGTAGTAACAATTATACAGAAGCATTTGCTTTCGAACACCAGGGGAACCGTTGCGTTGTAGAGCCAACAGTTTTTAAACACTTGAATGAATCGACTCGGTGGAGTACGACTTGAAATTGCAGTACATAGTGGGCTACGCATCACAATTGATTTCTTACATAAACAATATTCTTACGGCATAACCGCCGAGTGTTGTAGCATCGTTGACTTTCATTCTCTGTTCGTGCACATGCGACTGGAACAATAGCAATCAGGCCGAAGAGCTTGCATTGTGCCCGCGTAGTTTACGAGTGCCGCACATATGCTGCAGCGTCACCCGGTGTATTGCCGTGCCGGTGTATTCCGCATTGGGACAGTACCCTTCGTCATCTGTGGAAGAACCTGTAAATCACCGCCTTGACATTATTTCCGACAATCCAGTTTTCCATCGACATTTACACTTTTACACGCGTCAATGTATCCACAGCTTTCACGATCGCATAATTCAACAATTACATATCGCTGCTACGGAAGTATTAGGTGAAGTAACAAGTTCTGAGCGTTTTTTCGCTTTATGTATAAAGAACTTTTTACTTCACCTGATATAATGACGCAACTGTAAAATTTTGTGAAATTGACTTTATTGTGTTGGCGGGCTCAAAAATGCATTTACTAGATGTTTGTAAATCGACATAATGTAAATCGAGGCTGGAATTTATTATTTTATAAATTGAAATAACTTAAAAGTTGCAATAATAACCCACAATGTCTATAAACTACTCTCATAGAAGAATTAAACCGAATCTATAGGCCATTCTATTAAGACAAATTGGAATTATTTTTCTTTTGCTTGTTCTGTAAAATTTCAATTCTTGCAGTGTGTCATTATACTTCCGGAGCAGCGATATGTTGAACATACAACATAGTATCATTTGTTGAAAACATTTAGTTTCCAAAAAGATAGAAATCACATGTTCCTTAACACGTTATTTACTAAAAGGTTATAATTTCCCCAATGGCTGGTTTATATAATAAACAACTTAGAAATCTTCTGTTAAATGATAATTCCGGACGAAACGATTGGATCACATCCCTGGAGGTTTTCGTGTTAAAATACGAAATAGTTCAGAGTGCAAAGAGTTAACGGTAGGGATGGGATCAAGTTCAATATGTACTCACGAATCCGAGTCAGATTCAATAACCTAGTTTTATTTCATGAGTTTCGATTACTACTTAAAAGCAATAAAAGTTTCAATGATCATACTTGAAAAGTATTCATTGTATACAAGTAGTTATCGAACCTTGGAACGAGTACTTACAAGTTTCGAAAAGATACTTACAAGTACTTCGATGTTGAAAGTAATCGAAACTTTCACAAGTATGTAGTACTTGAATCTTGGAAATCAAAACTGCATAAAACTGCATAGTAGGTTTTAAGCACTTTCTTTATTAAATTCATAACTATTTAAGAGAATAATATTTCATTTGCAATACTTGGTTTTATCCTATTTCTTTTTTATCAATGATATTTCCTGCTTTCGAAGAAACTCTTTCTGAAGGTACAGAAGTGGCCATTATACAAAGATAGTCACGTGCAATTTTTGATAAAATGGGGTACTTGATTGAATTTTCACGCCAAAATAATAACCGATCTTCTTTGCTTTCTAAATATTGTGGTTTTAGATAATTTTCCACTTCTAACACAGCAGACGATGAGATAGGTATCGTATGATTTGTAATTGCTGTTTCATTGTCAAAGGATGACCAAATTGATAATAATTCGCTATAGGAGTACTCGTAGAGAGTTCGAATTCCATCAATCAAGGTTCGAACCTGTTTTCGAGGTACTTGATCCCCTCCCTAGTTAACGGTTAAACGAAAAAAGTAGAGAGAGAGAGCAATTTTATAAAATTAATCATTTATATGCTTCGATAAATATCATCGTGGATTGGGGGAAAAATAGTGTACCGTACATGAATAATCATGATTCGGAAAATGAACAGCCTGCATAAAAGATCGAATTAGCGGTAGCCGCAGGTAGAACGCACTCGAATAATTGCACGCGGGAACGGTTCAATTCCGGCGGCGAATTGGGCCCATTGTCGCATGCTGATTGGTGACCGAAACGTCTGCGTCCGGTGGCTTCGAATCAAAATCACTTACGGATCGGCGAATCGCCGATTACCGGATAACAAAGGTCGGACGTTTAATTTCGGTTTCTAGGTTCCCCTCCGCCCTCCCCGTCGGTCTGATTTTGCGGCCAGATTGCGAGCTTTTCCCGCAATTCCATCGGAAATTGGCAGGATCGAGTGTCGGGCTCTTCTCGCATATGTTGCGCGTGCCGTTTCACCAACCCTCGAAAATTCTCACCTTTGTTGAAAAGGGGTTCGCGCGCGACCGCGTTTTTCCACTTATGTGGAAGTTTATGGTCCGAGGATAATGGGGCGTACCCTCCGAGTCATTGAATTCTCTACCACCGGAAAATACTTGAACCCACAATCACATAAAAATGCAAACTACATTGGTAGCTCCGTCGTCTACAGTCGTAAAGTCACAATTATACTATGTACATACCAAGCTGAGAAATCTGGCTGTAGGAGGTCGAAAATAGTCTCGATTTACACCATTGACGATTACCTCCTACGGCACTGAACCTCCTCGGTGCCAGCAATCACAGAAACATATGCACGCGTGACACGGGGTCAACCTACAGAAAATACCACGCGAGAAGGAGCCGTGGGTAACTCGAGGAAGAGAGGAGAGGATTAATCTAAGAAGCGGATGGACTCACTGGCATGAACAGGGACGTCGAAAGATAAAGATATAGACGCGGAGAAAACGAATGGCAAATACATACTGTGTCAAACGAGTGGTAGATGAATGAGTTTGAACATCCAAGCACGAGTAGTAAAACCATCAACATCGAAAACACGCAAAGCAAACGTAACATGCATAATGTTCGTTTATTTTGACGAGGGGGTATATACATATATTTCATTACTTATAATTAAACTGCGGATTTTATGCGATTATAACAAAAATTGAGACGTAATTTAAAACAATATTGGAAGAATTTAAAAGTACTGTTTTATTATTTTTTATTAGAATTTTTTATACATCAGCTGGTAAACTAATTCTGATATTTCAAAAAAGCTCTACACAGCAATGAAAACTTACAAATAACTGTTCTTTCATTGTTCTGTTTAAAACAAACTGATTTGTTTCTGCTAAAACTAACTTATTCGAAAATAAAATGGTATTTTCTTCTGTGAATATTCGATTTAAAAAGCGTTTCAGCAATTAATAATCGCAAGTAAACATTGCTCAACAAAGAATATGCCATGTGTTAATAATCTACACCAGTAACTGTAATTGAAAATTAAAAATCACGAAGATAGAAATAATAAATTACGCCAGCAATAATTCATATCTTTATTAACACGATATCGCGCAAGTTTCATTCCTCCTTCTGTGACTCCCTCGACCGCAAACGATCAGCTTCCTCGAAAACCCGACGAACGGTAGTCGCTTGTTTAAATTATCTGCACTAGTGGGAAACTCGGAGCACCGTAATACAAAAAAGTCTACATTGGAAAGAAGAAAAAAGTAGAAGGGAAAGAAAACTGTAACGAGACACAAATTAGCAAAGGGAAAACGAAGGGGCAGCCAAGAGAAAGAGAAAAGGGACGAAGGTGAACATGTATACGGCAGAAACGAACAAATAAAAGAATGCGGGAGGCAACGTTGAGACAGTAGGAAAAATCAAGGAAAACGGAAGAGGAAAAATATATTTCCTCCCTGCGAGTAAGCTCGTCGATTTTCTTTTCCTTGCAGATTTAATTTTCTATTTTATATTTATAATCCAAAATGTGCGTTGAAGCAGAAATATTCATTTGATTTGCAATTTCTTAGTACTATTACATAATATGTCCATAAATAAATATTTCTTTACTGTTTTAAATTACATATACATATACAAAACACAAATATGTACGATAGTAGACAGTTTTAAAAGTAGACATCGGATTTCATGCATTTATCTATTCTAAAATTGAGTTTCGTTCACAACACAGTTGCTCGAACCGAATTCCCACTAAATTGGTTTGCAGTGAACGTGTTAAGAAGTATGATAGCCGTATGAAGAACGGTAGCGGCTCGTTTAAATGATTTGTACTACTGCTTGGAAACTTGCAGCACCGTAATACGTAGAAAAAGGCTCACAACAGATTGGTGAGCAGAAAACCAGTACAGTTAGTCACGAAGGAAAAGAACTGTGAGGAGGCACAAATTAGCAAAACGAACGAGTAAACGAAAAAAAAGAAAAGGGGTGAAACTGGGTATGTGTACGACATGAATGAACAAATAAAAGAAGATGGTCGGCGAGGTTGAGACGGTTAGAAAAATCAAGGGAGACAGAAGAGGAAAGATATTTCCTCCCTGTGAGTTCGCTCGTCGATTTTCCTTTCCTTGCAGCCGTGTGTCGCCCCCCCCCCCTTCTCCACCACCATTCCGAGCGATCTGCCCCCTCCGGTGCAGTTGCGGCACTAGCCGGGGCCTTACGAGCGCGTGACGCATGCCTTCTTGTTTCATACTCGATCCGTCGGGTCTCGCGCACGTACGGACGCACGTGCGCTCTCTTCACCTAGGCCCATTCAAGTGTACGTGCGGGAATCCTATACTCTCCCCTGTCTGTCTCTGTCTCTGTGCGCGTTACTAGAAAACTAACTTCGCGCGTAACTCTATCTTCGATCGGTTCTTCATCTTGTTACTTCTTTCTCTTCGGCTTAACTACGCCAGCTACGCGGCGAGACTATTACCGCCGGCGAAGACAATTCATCCCCGAGTGAACAGTGCGCAATCAACGATTCTACAACTTGTTCAGGAGTCTCGTTCTCTGCAGCATCTCGGACGTGGAAACTGCTACAGTTTTCCACAAGTGACTTTCCGAGAAGCTATAGCGTGCTATAAGCAGCAAGTGTTTTTTCATCATTGTGTAATCTTGTGTGCGAAGTCGCATACTTTATACATACGTGAATTACTATTACGATTTTCGGTCAGTGACTCTATAAACATTACACGGTGGATTGTAAACATTTTCGCATGGCGAATAGCCTCAGAGGTGGGCATTATTTGGCGAAACAAGTATTTGAAATACTATTTCATATTTTAGATTTTATTTCGCTTAAAGAAAATGGTATTTTGAATAAGATATACAATTTCGAAAATAAAATATTTCTATTTTAACAATCAGAACCTCGAAATAAAATATTTTTGTTTCAACAATTTGATCCACAAATTAAAATATTTCTATTTTAACAATCAGAACTTCAAAATAATATATTTCTATTTCAACAATTTGATCCACGAAATAAAATATTTCTGTTTTAACAACCAGACACAGGAAATAAAATATTTTACTTTTTTCATTCTTATATAAATTCTTATAAACGTACAGTCTATCTTATCGTTAAGAAACGATTTACACTCGTAAATGTGTTGAATTCGAACCATTATTTTCAGCAATAATATATAAAATTTAAATTGAAAATAAAGACAAGATTCTTCAAATAAAATACTATTTTCAAAAATTATTTCATCAAATACATTATTTTATTTTCACAAATTACAGCATCTAATGAAATATTTTATTTTCAAAGTTGTATTTACACATACTCTAAAATAAATAGGGTTATTCACTATTTACTATGTAAAATACTATTTTCCCCAGCTTTGAATACTATCTGTTGCGTCTACGATACTTTCGCGTAGCCTTTGAATATTGATAACAGCGTTATCAGAACTCCATGCAGTGTCTCGAGGTGTTCGTGCTCGACTCGTCTAGTAACTGGAAGATATTAGGCGACGTCACGCGAAGGAAAGTCCTGGCGATATTCAGGCAATGTTGACGCGCGTATCGGTCGATCCGAGAGCAGTAAGTGTGCTGTCTATCAGCGAGTTGAAGATTTTTTGCGAGCGCGTCGAGAGCTCTTGTTGACTTTCGCCATTGGGCTCTCCTCGAGAGGACCCTCTGCCCCCTGTCGCTCGTCGACGAACACACTGTGTGCACGATCGGCCTGCTGCCGCGCTGCTCGGCTCATACGAAGAAACGCGAGCCTCGCGTTTGCCTCGTCGGCTCTCTGCTCGGTCACGTGTCCTCGTGTTGATTTCATTCAAGATTAACAGCACGTTCGCTCCTCCCGACGAAAATAACGAGCTTCCAATTTGTACTGCTTCTGTAAACGTTCTTACGACGTGTTGTATTAGCCTGGTCTCAGTGCGCCGTTATATACGTACATACAACTCGGCAACGGAAGAGAAGTTTACATCGGTGGCCAGCGGAAATCCTGGATATCGAAGCAACTCGTCTGATCGGGTTCCGAACTGAAACGTAATAACAAGCTTGTAAAGGGCAAAGTGATTAAGGTCGGCAGTGTCACAGTTCGAGGAAGTTTCCAGAGGACTCGCAGTGAAAAATAGTTTTCGGAGAGGACGTGAGAAGGGCGTGCGTTGGTTTCCGGACAATTACGCAAATTCGTTCGACTCGTCGCTCGCAATTTTCTCGGGAGAATATCTCGGGGAACGGGACCGCGTCGTCCGGAGGTCGGAACTGTGCTAAGAATAGAATTTATAGTTTCCGGTGATCGTAGTGTCGTCGGTTCATTCAGAAATTGGAACGTGACCGAAGCATCTCGAGTGCGATAACGGGCAAGAGCGGAGTTGTCTCTTTGGCCCGTTCGGACGTGAACGTTGTCCGTTGTGTATATGTACATGTACGTAAGTACATATGTGGTATGTACGTTCTTGATCCCTAAACGAGGACATCATCGTCGGGCGATAGACTGGTGTGGTTCTTTGTGCTGGAATACTATGACGAATGTTTGACAGATTATTGAATTACTCGAGAGGGAGATAATCCGCGAGGAACAGCGATCGGGATAAATCGAAGGGCACCCGGAAGTGCGGTGAGGCGGGTCTCCCGACACAGGAAATTGACGGATACAGGAATTAGCAGAAGGAGCCTCGGCACAATCAGCGCTTTGTGCCTCGAATTCCACGCGAAGGATTTCAACTTGAGGTCGACGAACACAAGGAGCTCTCTCGAAACATCCACTCGAGAATCCATACGTAACCGAAACACGTCGCTGTCAAGTTCCCCCTTTGATCTCGGGCAATCGGGTAGCGTGACTTCTTGCCACTGCACTTACGCTTATCGTCCGAGCGGTTCTGCCTCGATTAAGAGGCAAAAAGGCCACTTATAAAGGTCCGCGACTTTTTCATCGGGAGGCTGCCTAACCGCGTGCGGGATAAGTTTCGCACGGTGCATTAGCCGTGATCTAGAAATCGATTCCGGGGGATCGTTTGTGAGAGCAGAAACGTGTCACGAGTAAGTAGGAGGTGGGCAGAGCTCGTCCGTCGATGAGAGGCGCTTTTGACCGGACGCCGCGCGAGCTTATCAGCGTAATAGTTGTCGGGGAAAGACGGCAGTGAAGAAAGATCGAGGTGGGGGAGGAGAGAAGAAGTGGAGGTGGCGGCGGTGATGCTGATGCATATGAAGAAGAGAATCGTGGGTTGATGTTGATAGTTCCCTTCACTCCGATAAGCCCCGCAAACCAACGAGAATTATCCGCAGTAAATTTATATTACTGTCGACTAGGAAAAATTCCCAACGAAATAATTACCGTGCTCACGGGATCGGAAGACGATTAATCGCGTTGGCTCGATTATTCGCCGTTGCTCCGTGAATCGAACTTTTTCCACACGCTCGGCGAGGGGATCGCGATCGCGTGGTGCGTGGGTGGGGTGTACCCGTGCTCGTAGGCGGTATTCAATGATCGCTTGTGTTGTCGCCGATCGACCCACATCGAATTCGCCTGGATGCCAGTTTTGGACGGCGGTGTAGCTAAGAAGCGAGGCGTCGACAGAGCCGCCCGCAAAATGCGGATGCGACTTTGCACCGGCTCCAAGGAGTCGTACACGCTTCTCTCCAAGAAACGGTAAATATTCGCAGACCTTTCTCATTGTTTATTAATAGACCGCGGATTTTATGCGTTCATGATAAATGACAATTGCAAAATTTGTACCAAACAGACAGGCAAGAAAGCGAGCTAATAAAAATGTAGAATGGGTTGGTGTAGTTTAAAATGGGGGAAAAATACAGATGTACCGTTTCTAATGTGTTGAAATTATTCAAGACAGAATTATTATGTTATTATGTGCAGCAAGATTCTATTTTGCATGAAGATCCGCAGTCTATTTATTATGTCTTAATACATAGTAGCCCGAACTTGTTTTTTAGAAGAAATCGTAGATAATGTGTGGAAGACAGTTGGGCAATAATCAACTAATATTTAAAAATGACTAATAGTCTTTCTGAATGTTACAGCAAAATAGTCATTAGTCAAAACTTTCTGATTAGTTGATAACTAAAGATTACTGACTGCTCATCAACTGCTAATTCGGTGACTAACTATTTGCCATTTAGTTATCAGTAGACTGCGAATCTTTATGCAAAAGAAAAAATGTTTGCATTGATTGCAGGACGCAAGAGCCAAATAAAATTGTATTCTTTTAATTATCCTATTAAGCTGAAACTAGGACACGTTGATGTTCTTAAATGTTTCTGAAATGTTCACTTCTTCAAACTACAAATACCCATTTTTGTCATAAATGCATAAAATCCGCAGTCTAGTTATCACAGACTAATCAAAAAAGTTTTAACTAATGGCTATTTTGCTATGATTAACATTCAAAAAGACTATTAGTCATTTGTAAATATTAGTTGATTATTGTCCAACTCTGGTGGGAAACAAGGTTCTTACTATTCTATTTATGTAATATTTATTACACGAAAGTGTTCGAACGCCCTTTAAAACAGAGTGTACTGTTTTCAATTTTAAACTTGGACCAGTATATAATATACAATAGATCTACAAAATTTTAAATTTTCATTACTGGCCTTGTTTTTAATTTCGCGTGGAATTCCTATATGCAATTTTTCAAAATCTGTTTTGCAGGTCATTTTATTTGATTTCACATTCTTAAAATTCGTCTACACACACACACACACAAATTGCAGATTGCATAAACATTCGCAGTCTACCGATAAAAGTGAATATTTGTTATTGTACAAAAAAAGAACATCGGGTACGCCAGAGAGCAAACGCAACCCAATATTTCGTTTCATATCGGAAATTGAATATAGCCGAAAGGTAAACTGGGGCGGAAGAAACGAAAGAAACAGTTAGCTGAGACGAGCTGCAGAGGGAAAGTAAATAAAGATGAGTTTTTTTCTGTGAAAGGGGACTGCAGAAATGTTTGTTCAACCTATAATATGCTTGTCCGTTGAAGATTATTACTTGGCAAGGTCAGCGTAATGCATTTAGGGTAGCATTTTAGTTTGTCTAGTCCATACACGGACGCGTAATTGAAGTTAGGGTAACATGCAGGTATTCTTCCCCTACGGGTGCATGTCGTTAAGAGTTTAGACCGTGCCCGTTATATCCTGGTCCGGGAGCACACAGGCACCGTCAACTTTGCATGAACCTTTGAACATAACGAGCCGTAATCTCCTGGTAATTTGCAAAATAACAGCCATAAATAATTCGTTTGTGAACCGTGATTACCGGGTTGATCGACTCTCTGCTTTTTGTCTTGCGGATTGCGTCCATTCTCGGCTGTGATCACTGGACAGCAGATTTTATGCATTTATGACTAAAATGAGTAGGTGTAATTTAAAACAGTCGAAACATTAGAAGAATTTACAAATATATACCGTTATATTATTTTCAACCGTTTAAACCAGAGGTGGGCATTATTTGGCGAAACAAATATTTGAGATACTACTTAATATTTTAGATTTTATTTTGCTTAAAGAAAATAGTATTTTAAATACAATAAGATATAAAATTTCTAAAATAAAATATTTCTATTTTAACAATCTGAACCAGAAAATAAAATATTTCTATTTCAACAATTTGATCCACAAAGCCTCAAATAAATTATTTTATTTTCAAAAATTACTGCATCAAATGAAATATTTTATTTTCACAAATTACAGCATCAAATAAAATATTTTATTTTCAAAGTTGTACATGCTTTAAAATAAATAGGACTATTTAGTATTTACTATTTAAAATACTATTTCCCCAGCTCTGCATTAAACATATTTAGAAAGAGAATAAATTTCTATTTCCTTGAATTTTTAATTCAAATTGCTTTTATTTTTTTTTATTGCAACTTGGGCCCTGGGCTGTAGTCTCATAAAGCCCCTGCCTAGATCCGCCGCTGCTTGATGTAGTTAAACAATATCTACACTTTTGGCACGTGTATTGGCTTATTCAAACCAATTCCTTTATGTCTGAAATATTTGCCACAAACAGAACTTTTATTTTGTCGTGTACAATATGAATCTATTTAAATTGGTACGAACAAACACGATGCTTGAAGGGTGTGTGCAGGAATGGTAAACAGTAAATTAGAGAGCGGTCATTATAAATTGTTATAAACGTATACCTCGCTTATGGTCGCGTTGCGTCGGTCAGCTAGAACGATCAAAGTCACAGTCGGAGATCTGGAATCTGGATTTCCTTTGTACGTGCGAGCGTTACATTAAAAAGACGGAGTCGAGAGCTGTGGGGTGAAAATAGTATTGATGTAACGCAGTTGTATCACTCACTGCCCCCCGCCAAGTACATACATACTCTAATTCTCAGTTACGCAATAATATGTCTTTGATGCCTTTATCGAAAATAATTCGTTTGTGGTCACAGAGTTCCATGTTTCGGTCCGTGGGAATCGTCGACCGGTTTCTTTTCCATTCGTTTATTAATACGGAACGGAAATAATTGTCTGCGAGGACTTCTTTCTCCGACGAGTTTTTATAATCGGTTTATGGATCCGCGCGTTGATGCCCCGTTTAAAAACATTCTATAGATTTTTCACAGCCTTTACGTCGTCGTTTTCTTCTTCGTAGAAAATTATTTAAATTTCTAAATAAGTAATAATCACGATAATTTTTGTTCGTGTCTGAAAAGTGACTTTAGTGACACATCTTCTGCATGGTGAACGCAAAGCATTTAACACTTTGCTTATGTTTTATGAATATTCATTGTTCAACAATGTTTTGAACTGTCACTCATATTTTTTTTCCGGTTGTCTTTATTTTAGATATGCTGAAAAATTCGTATAATTCGCATGAACAAGCATTTTCATATTTATTCGAGCACGAATTCATACAGCATATCATTTTAAATAGATTAATAGCTTCAATATAAAATCCAATCGTACTTCGGTATTTATAAACACAGGGTGTCTCAAAAATGAAGGGACTATTAATATTTTCTGATTATTTTGTTGAGGAATCCACACGGTCTGCGGACGCAAATCTTCTTCCCTCTTTCTATCTACCCTCCCAAAAAAGGAACGTATAAAATACTGCATTCGCAAACAGAATTATGGTAATTCAAGACCCGGGATATAATGTCATAAATATTCATTCGTACAGAGAGATGCTTAAACTACTATTTACATGGACATGGACGCGACGAATTTTAAGAATTACCAGGCGCGCGGTGGCCCTTGCAGAAAATTTTTCATATCCGATTACGAGCGAATACGATAACTCCCTTGATAACTCGAGAATCCCTTTCACGGTGACTGGCAAAAGTATTGCACCCACGGAGAATTAATTGACACGGTTCAGTATGGATAAACGACATTGGAAATTGTAATTAATTCCCGGGGATGCCGCGAATATTAACTAGAAATTGTTCGTATAAAAGTTATTCTTATTTAAAGTGTGTGGAATCAGTTATGCTCCTTACTGTAAATATCTGAAAGCTAATAGGTCCTCGAACTGATGTCCCTCAAGTAGAAATTATTTCGATAATATCTTGTTAGCCATTAGATCTGGGACATGCGAAGGTGAACACATTTTTACGCAGAATTCGACACTATCGATTTATGATACAGAAAGTAGGTCTGTCCATTTAAGGAAATCGAGGCGACCTTGAAATATGAAAGTCGTTGATTGAAATGTAAAAGTCGTTGGTTGAAATGTAAAAATCTATGGTCGTTTATAACAAACGTAATTCGCAAAACGTTATTTCCAGACTGCGGATTTTCTGCATTTATGACAATCAAGGGTAGCTGCAATTTGAAACGGCAAAAACTTCCATTGTTAGGGGACGAAAAATATTTATTCCTATTTATTGAACGTGCTATCCTTTTTGTTCGGGGAGTGTAAATACTACCATGAAAAATTCTGGCATGATCTTGCACTTTGGAAGGACCTAATCCACGATTGGGGATTATGTGCAAGAACGGAAGGGAGCGCAGGCTGTGTCTGCACCCTTTGCGTGGCGAAACCTTTGCGATCACACACGAACAGTTATAGATAACTGGAATCGATGACTTGGATTTTCTTTTGATCGAAGTACAAGGGTAGAAGCGCGTGTTGGCCGCGCAAATTGACCTACACTGGTTGCTATGTCACGAAAATTACGACATCGACGAGCACGAGCGAGCTCAGATATTATCGCCATTAATACTGATTTAGTTGAAAGGACGAGGAAATGGGCCCCGATCGGGTGGCCAGGTATTGATAATATAAGGGCAAACTTAGTCCTCTCAACCCTTTCCCAATGTTATTACGGTAACGCGTGTCTGTTCATTCACTACTCGGCTAACGCCGGACAGCGTTAAGTCGACGGTGAACCTATAAATTTTCTTTCAACCCTTCTCTTTTCTTGTAAAACGACCGTGGCAGCGCGAGAGCCCTTTGAAGTTCCAGTTAACAAGAGACGGGTCGCGTAAGTACATATGTGCATACCTTTAGAATTGCATTATGAAGACATTTAAGCTTTATCCCAGAAAATTATTTATTACGCTTCCCCGTGGCAAACCCGCAGGGGATGCAACAACGCCGTAGCTTTATGAGGTGAAACTTTCTGATCCCTTCTTTTTTTAATATTTCAACACTCGTTTCGTATGTATTTTACTGACGAACATACTATGTGACGCTTCGCATGTTTCGTCGACAACTATTTTCCGAGAAAAACGCTCCAGCGTTTTGCACAATTACGAACAGTGAATATCACATATTTAAAAGTTTTCCTCTATGCAGGGTGGCTTTAAGGATGTTCTGGAGGTACAATGGGAGACAAAAGTACATGAAATTCGAAATTCATCAATATATTGGCAATGAAAGCCATTCACGAGTATATTTTGCATGGAAAACATAGATTAATTTAAAAATCTTTCGTTTAATTAGTGAATTTCATGTCGTATTTATTTTTTAATAAATTGTAAGTGACTTTCAATGTAACGTTTATATAAATTTGACGTTTTGCAACAGTTTACAATTTTTTGCTCTGTGACTGTTTAGTGAATCCTAATAAATTTTGAACATAATTAATTACATAATTTTTACTATACAGGGTGAGTCCTCGTAACGTGACGATCTCGAATATCTTTGTTGTTTTTAAAGATACGTCAAATGTCTGAAGGACAAAGTTGAATGGTAAAATGGGGCTCGTACAATACCAAAAAAATTTTTGTTTTTATGTAATTTTTTTTTAGAGATATGAAAGTCACCTTTATATTTTTAAATGAAATGTATTTTTTAATACATCAATGCATACAACTGGACATTTGTTATAAAAAAGTACATACTAACCTATGTATGTCGAAAAGTTAGTAGTTCAGGAGATATTCGGTGCAGTGAATCTTGTCAAATTTTCAAAAATTTTGTTGCGTTTTTATATACATGCAGAACATCCTTAAAACATGTTCACATTTTTCCCATAAATGCATCAAATCCACAGCTCACGAATACGAGAGTCTAAGAAAATAATTAGCGAATATTCCATCTGAATATTACTAGACGTATTAAATTTTTCTATTCCTTTAAAAATTTCAATATTATTCTTCACACCGTATATTAGTATAGAATGACCGGAATATTTCCGTACAACACGTACACGTTTCCATCATATCTAACAGGAAAAATGATGCCCTATTTTTGAAAGAGGAGTCTTGAGATGCATCAATGGCCGTAATAGCAGTCCACTCCGATCACTCTTCGCTCATAATACGTGGGTTAGAGGAGTGAGGTGACCATCTATTGTAACCGTCGAAGTTAGATCTCTTCTTTGAAAAAGCAGACCATAAAAGAGTACTGAAGGTGGTGGACCATTTTCAATGTGAACCACAGTGATGCACGTCGTCTATGTTAAGACTAAAACGCATGTGTAAATTAACATGTAAGTCGAGATCAAGTGACCGTATGTTCCGTGATATCTCCGCTGGCTTCTCCAATTCCTCCTCCAATTCCTCCTCATTCTCTGCGATGCTTCTGTGCGCGGCTACAGCTGCCAGAGTTCCATCTACGCCTGTCGTTACGTACTTTTTCCGCCCCACTCAAACTCTGCGTCGTTTATCCGCTCTTCTCGTCCCGCGCGCCTCAGGAATGAATCAAACCTCTGTGAGTTGTACAGCATCCAGCGGATTTTCGATCGGACGAGCAATCGCTGAAAGGAAACTGTGCCATTAACCCGTTCGTTCTGAAAATTGTCTGATTCACCTAATGTTCTTCCGGTGAAACGTATCACTGTTCCCATTATTCAAAGCTGGAGCTGAGAAACAATCGTTTCAGACAAAGTATTAAATACTAGAATAATTGTATTGGGTTGGCAAATAGGTTCGTTCGGTTTTTTACATTGGAATAAATCACAAAAACCGGACGAACTTATTTGCCAACCCAGTATAAGCAAATTGCTTCTTGAAAATGTAAAATTCCTATGCAGAGCCGCCACTTTTAGACAATTTTTTTGATAAATCGTGATCACGTTGTTTATGATATGTTTTTAGAAAAAAACATGTTCAGAAGACATCGTTGTTTTCACGTATTGAAGCAGCCATACAATATAATTTGAAAGAACTGTATTCATAGACGACGAAAACTAATAGAACTACACGATCTAAGAAACAGCCATTATTCAAAGCTGGAGCTGAGAAACAATCGTTTCAGACAAAGTATTAAATACTAGAATAATTGTATTGGGTTGGCAAATAAGTTCGTTCGGTTTTTTACATTGGAATAAATCACAAAAACCGGACGAACTTATTTGCCAACCCAGTATAAGCAAATTGCTTCTTGAAAATGTAAAATTCCTATGCAGAGCCGCCACTTTTAGACAATTTTTTTGATAAATCGTGATCACGTTGTTTATGATATGTTTTTAGAAAAAAAACATGTTCAGAAGACATCGTTGTTATCACGTATTGAAGCAGCCATAAAATATAATTTGAAATTTGAACTGTATTCATAGGCGACGAAAACCAATAGAACTACACGATCTAAGAAACAGCCGAGGTATTTTCTTCTATCAAAACATGACTATATTTAGTTGAGCAAAAGCTTTTCTACGCGATCACAATAAAGTAAAAATGTTAAATTTACATTTACGCAAATGTAAAATGCATGAAGATCCGCAGTACAGTGATTGCAATCCGCGAAATATTCCGGTGATCGTTAATTCCTCGAAATTGCAATTAGCGATACTACAATGCATGGAAACGAAGGGACCGGAAACTGTCCGCACGGAAATTGATTTTATTGTTATCGACTAATTGATATGCAATTAAGCAATTTAAATAATTATGTTTAAATGGCCAATAAACATGATAATTTAAAAGAAAGAATCACCGTGAGAGGAATATCAGATAAAAGGGAATCGCGACGATTAATCGTGCAGAACAAGACTGCTTTCACTTTTTATTTGCGGTCATTGAAATCAAGGGAGGGTGGTGTACCGGTATAATTAAATTCTTTGTTCATTGCGCTATCATGTTCATTTGTTACGATGTGTGTACATAGTGGCCTTGCGAGTAACGGAGACAACCACGATTTATTACCAAGATCGACATTCCACGGGTTTTATCAATTCTTAAGGAACTGGAACTTTGAAATTTAATTTTGTTGCTCTCAAGGAGACGACCCTGAATCCAAACGAACGTCGTGATTCACGCGAGCTTCTATATTCTGTTAGGTTATCTTATAAATCTGTTATTTCTCATCAAATATGAAAACCTGATCCGGTTACCTGTGCTGGAAACGAATCGAATATTCCGATTTCCAACTTGAGTTTCCATCAACTCCGACGCATTTTCGCAGGCAATTCAAGTATTGGAGAAAATTGCTGTCGCTTGCAAATCATTTTCCGGAAAGTAAGTTATGAATTTTCGTAAAAATTTTCATTTTAGAGAGACAAAAGTGAAGGGATATTTTATTTTATTTGTTGTTGATCTGAGTTAATTTAAATACATAAGGGAACTGTATTTAATACAAAAAAGGGGAATTTCGTAAATTTTTGAGTGGATGTACTATTTCTGCCCCAATTAGGTGAATTTTAGCAGACATTCTCATTTCCTCTCTAGCATGCTATACATAATTATAAAAATTAATTAGAAAACATGCTTAGTGACCTTATAGAAATTTCGGTTACTGTCTCGACGGAACACGAGTTCAGATTTTGCATCAAGATCGGAAGGGGCTCGAATCGTTGGCCTATTTTGCATTCATTAATTCGTAGCGAGCTTACTTAGCGCCGTTCCTAACTTTATTGCATCGTAACGATATCCTTATCTCCGTGAGGCTTTCGCGGAAACGAGGAATAATGGAATAGAATGGTCCATTGTGTAATAGCAGTGACGATTCCACGCATGTGATTCGTAGAACTGTGAAACTAATGGAGCACGAGATTTCCAGACTGTAATACAGCAAAACTGTGCTGAATTTATTATCTTTAATTATAGGCCCACATAAAAAAGTTGTAAACTGCAACTTCTAGTACTTTTTCTACAATTCCGATCAATTGCAATTTAAAAAAAAAACATTTTTTTTCTATAGTATAGTACAATATTAAAAGAGTTATCGTTCTTTTTGGAGCGTACGAATATTAATCCGAGTCACCGTACGAAGTAGAATTCAAGATCAAGAGAAAGCTGTGACTCGGTTATGGTTATCTCTACCTCAACCTTCAAAATATCTCCGGCGTTATAGCGAAGAGTGCAAGAACGGAGAGAAGCCAGATTAGTAATGTTTTCTGGAACTGTGAACAGCTTCTCGGTGGAATCCCCGTGCTATTTCGTTATTCCGCCGCGTCACCCTACGCGAAGCAGAACGGAAGAAATGACACGATCACACAAGAATGTAAAACGCGTCTGTGGAAATTGACCGGAATTGAGACGGTTCAAAGAGTCGGAGAAGATGCTTACTCGTTGGTCGCCTGGAAAAAGAATGTTTTTTAAAGTATTGCGTCATCACTTGCCGTAACGGGCGGGACGTATCTCGCCATTAAGAGCAGCAAGGAATTAATTAAGCATCTGCTTCCTCCCTCGAACACTAATGCTCTGTAAGTCGCGTCAGACTCATTCATTCCGCGAGCGAAACGTCGACGTTGCAGGAATTTGAATGTCTCCAATACAAATTTCCGTAATGATAAAACACTGCGAATAAGATTTTCAAAAATTCTAATGGTTCGCAAGAAGTTATTTGTCTTAGCGGCGCACTGTGGTCTGGAAACCCGCTTTTTGGTTCAATATAATTAACTCTCGAGTCTTAATGAATGAGATATTTGTTTAGCCTTTCTTTCACTTAATTTTTGTAAATCTATATTTATGTTCGACGTTGCACATCTTTTGTTAGCTGGTTTTCTAAATTGGCATCAGTTAATAAAGCACGAGATGTAAATTTGTAAATTTGATCTTCCAAAAAATGTTTCACAAACATATGTGGATCCAAAAGCACTTACAACTCGTGCAAAATATCTTATGTTGGAATATCTCTCGGATGTAATGCAAGTATTGTAGAAATTAATTTTTGATGTGGACACAAAAATTTGTTTCATTTCTTTGATGCACTCTAATTCAATTATATCAAAGATATCACATATAGATTTGCAGTTCGTAGCCGCACTTGCGCGTTATAACTATGACACTTCATTTACTTAATATTTTTCGTATACATACAACGAGAAACAACAGTTTCAATGGAAGTATAAAATCGCCCGGCGGGCCGCGTTATACATAATATTAGGAATTCAGAAATTTCTTGGAAAAGTCGCGGGTATCGTCATCTTTCTAAAAAACATTTTTTTCACAAATTGTTCAATCAACTTTTGTTGGAAACAATTTTTTAGCAGATGATAGAAAACGTGTTAAAAAATCGTGTTAATAGTATGTACTATTACGCCGCAGAAATAAGAAATAACTCGAGTAACAAGAACAACACAAATAAAATATAAGCATACATAAAATAGTTCATAAATAATTATATTTTTGTGATAACTGTGTCCTCCCCGCGTCGACATTTAAGGCTGAAGAGTTGCAGGGTGGTGCAGGCTGCATGAAACTATATGCAGATAATTATTCGAAAGGGGATTAATATATCGAAGGGATCGATATTGGTCCGAATGGGGTACAGCGCGCAAATATTTGCCTGGCATTGCAACGCACGGGCACTGATCAATCATCGAAACACGGAACGCCTTGGCGAGCCACCGGGATCGTTCTCTCTTCACCTCGGATCGATAGCGACAACTTCATTAGGATGCATGGAAAATCGACGAATCGTTGGGGCGATGCATCAACGCCAATGGGCGTTACCCAATGTGATTTATGGGACGCAAGTTTGCCGATATTAACGATACTGTTTCTGCATCGGCTGGGGGAGAGCTGTTGAATGGGACCGACTAGCGAGGCAGAAAGAGGCGTCGTCCACGCCAGGTGACCCCAGACCCGGCCGGACAATCGAAACGGTGCGATTGTTTCCTGAAAATCACAGCGGCGCGGCGCAGCGGTCCTTGCGTAATTTTCCCCGACGCCCACGTGCTCGAGGAACGAGAAGGCTCGTGAAAACACGCCCAACCGCTCGACCGCAAGCTACCTCTCTTTTCCATTTACTGGTACAGGCCAACCTCTCGAATAAACATGCGAATATATTGGCCTGTTCGCGGGACATTCTGACGGTGTGCACGATACTTCTCACCGATCCTCGATCTTCCCTTGAATCCAAATGCGTGGATACCGCGCGATTATGTTTCTAATGTATTTCAACTCCGCTGTGAACGCGGCTCATGCGCGAAACCGTGAGCTTGAATCTGGGAAGACGGGTCTCTCGTTCCTTTCCCCGCGGAACATTCTCGAATTCCTTCGGTTTTTCTCTCTTCTCTTGCAAAATCCACACGCCATCGAATCAAATTCGTATATCCGAACAATGTATTCTGCTTGAATCGGTCCTGGGCTTGATTTCTCGCGCGGAGAGTGGGTGGCAAAGCGTGGTACAATCGGACTGCAATGATCGTTCGCGTGAACACAAAGAAAGTGATGGCCATGCTTGCATAGTATATGCGAGCGTACGAGTCTTTTTTATGGATATTTAATATTGCAGTGGAACGTCGATTGCCCGTCGCGCAGTGGGATATTCGCACCCAAACACTGGCCAAAACTATTTTACCATTATTTTAGGACTTAAAGCTGTAGCGTAGTAGGTCATTGGATTCGGCTTTGGTGTCGGCTACAGTTAGGCTTGCCAGAAATGTTTTATCCAAATATAGAAGAGCAGTGAAAACTGCAATTATGTATACAGATATAGGCTTAAAATATATGAGTTCAAGTAAAAGAGGTACGCAGCACATTTTAAACATTTTTTAGAAGACTCGTATGAAATATAGAAGATCTGGCAACCCTAGCTACAATAGTATGTAATGGAAAATACATAGTGGCATTTAAGAAGTTAAGGTAACCATAATGAACCCTTGTTCGTCACGAGTAGACTGCGGATCTTTATGCAAAATAAAAAATGTTTGCAGTGATTGCAAGACAGAGGAACGAAATAAAAATTTCTTTCTTCTTTCAATGATCTAATGAAGCTAAAATCAATACATTGATGTCTTCATTAAATCTTTTTAATATGTTCACCGCTTTAAATTGTGCCTACCCATTTTTGTGATAAATGCATAAAATCCGCGGTCTAATTACGAGTAGCCTGCGGAGCTTGCTGCAAAATAGAAGGTCAAGTAATAATTTCTTTAATTCTTTAATAATGTTCAGAAGCTGCAACCAACGATGTCCATTGATGTTCTTAAATCTTTTAGATGTGTTCACTGTTCGAAATTACAACGACCCATTTTTGTCACAAATGCATAATCATAAAGTATGCTTTCACGTCGCGTTCATTTATTTTCTAAAAATATTTGATAATTACCACAGAATAAGTACGATACTCTCCTCGCGATAAAATAAAAGACTAATCGATGAAAGTTCATTATAAATTTTCACGCATATTCATTATGGATAATTACGAATACATTATTTCACATGCAAATGGAGCAACTCTGCCAAATAGATGAATATCGATCAAACACCGGCCATCGTGTACACTTCAAAGTAAACGCTACCGTTAAACCTTTCCTGTTTATCTACAATTTCGCCGGTGCGTTACAACTCGCGAAAGCATCGTTCGACATTAACATGTGATTCTTCCTATTTACTTTACATTAGTCAACGGCGCGGTGGTTCGTGCGCGAGAGCATGTGGCCAGCAAAGCAATGAAATAAATCCGTCGGAACGGTTGCGCCAGTGACGGAGCGGCGAGAAATCGAATAAAGAATATAGGTGCCAGAGGAAATCGTGTCCCCGGGTCGTGGACGGCTGGACGGGATGTTTGTTTATCTTGTAACGATTAAACAGGAATAAAGATTGGCCCGCGAAAACACCGGACGGAACGTAAACACGGGTACATGCGTGTATATCGGCGAGGTGAGGTGCGCCGTATGTTTGGACAGAGGGTACCACACCGCGCTGGAGGAACGAGAAATAATAAACAGTGGTCCCCGTAATTTCAGGGGTTCGACCGCTCGAGGGGTTGACGACGTGATATATGCGCAACCCTGCGCGCGGAGCATATGTCGCCAGTGCTTACTGCGTGCAGCCTTACGCGTGCCTTCAATCTACAAGAGAGACAAGAGAGGAAAGAGAGGCAAGAGAGAAATGGGAAAGAGTCCCGCTGCTCTCCCGTCGACTCGTCTTTCTCTCCCTTTGCGCGTCACGTCCCTCTCTCTCTCTCTCTCACTCTCGTGCGCCGGTCTCATCCTTGCATTTGCATAACCCATATTTCTTCCTTCATCACCATTATTACGAGTATTTCGGCATTGTGCATCGAACATAATGCGGATCGTTCGTGTCCCGTTGACATTTGCATTCCGACAAAGAGAGCATTCACGCCTCTCGATGACACCCTCGAAATACTACGCCTGAGAGACCGCCGGATCTCCTCCATATCCGGACACGAGCACGAGGACGGATACACACATTATCGAACGTCTCCGTGATACGTTTGTCTTGGTTGAACGCGGTCCACGGGTTGACCTGCTGCATAGAACCACTGTCGAGCAGAGACGTAGGAGGTGTACCAGCGACTTCCGTCTATGACGCAACGCGATAGCACGATCAATCTACATATCCACTTCACGAACACTCGGGCTAATCGTTGTATGTAATTAGACTGCAGTTTTGTAGGTACAGTGGCCAGAGTTACAGTCAGGGGTGAAAAGATACATACACTGAGAAAAAAATCCTGTCGAAACAAAAAACATATATGTTGATTCAATAAGATGTACTATTGAATAGTGCCAATATCATATGAACTTATTTTAATATTTAATACTATTGAATTTCAATAGCAAAACTCATTTCCGCCCATCATATAAGCCAATAGCTTGACCATCAATGTTTTCAAAAAAATAAGATATGGCCTCGAACCAATTCCAGTATAAATCAATACATTTCTCAAAATTTTTTAACAACATATCTGATTGAAGGAAATAAAGAAATATTACGAATAATATAATAATATACGGTATTGAATCAAATACTATTTTCAATCATTTCATGATAGACAATTCAAATACATCACGATTTGCTTCTAAATTTCATACTATTGAAAAGAATACATTGATAATCATCGAAGTAAAAAATTACAATAACACGCGTGTTATTGAAGTAACTACTTTTCTTCTCAGTGTAGGATATACAGTAAGGAGCAAAACTGAACCAATAACCACAAGCTTTGTATAAATCATTATTTATTGCTAGGAATATAGAGGAATAACAAAAAATCAACATTATAATTATTTTTATCATAGTTAGAAGTAACTTAAGAGATTTTTTTCAATAATTAATGTCTCCTCGTTTGGCAATGACAATAAAAATAGATTGACTCGGTTTTGCACCACGTCCAATACCTGGCAACATTTAATATATAATTTATTTTTAATATTTCGTCCACAACCCCTGTGCTTGTAAAACTGCACTAACTCGCTTTGGCATACTTTCTACTAATTTTTTAAGTTACTTCTAACTATGATAAAAATAATTACAATGTTGATTTTTGGTTATTCTTCTATATTCCTAGCAATAAACAATGATTTATACAAATCTTATGGTTATTGGTTCAGTTTTGCTCCTTACTGTATGTACTCTGCGTTTTAATATTGTACTTATACGATTTGAACTTTTTTGGGAAGCTGGAGTAATTAGTTTACGAACAGGATGCGAAAAGAAATGTTTAAAAAACTGGAATTGTTCGGAACTATATAAGAGTATTTTTAAATTCTCTGAATGCTTCACTGTTTTGCATTTGGTCCATTCATTTTTACGACGACATTAGCAAGCCAAGGCCGACGGGATTCTTTCTTTTTCCTTTCTAACCATCTCAGACCTCTATTTTCTTCTACTATCTTCCACTCTCATCTGAGCCGTCAAATGCTTTCTCTGTAGATTGACTGTAAGATAATCAAAGATTCGAAATCTCAGGGGGTGAGTGTTGGTATAATGAGGAAGATACATACCTCGAGATTAGAGTGTATAGATCGAAGCCATTATGACAGACACAGTAAACAGGATGGAAGGATTGTATCTGCATGCAACTCGGAACAGCACAGCCATACATGAACCGAGACCTTATTCGACGAGTTTCCAATGCGAATGACGCACAGTGGGCCAGAATGCGATTCTAGCTGGAAAAATTGCTACGCATCAGGTGCGGCTGGTATCAACTTGTGTAGTGTCATTGTAAACTCATTGTCTTTGAGTTTATGGCATTTTTGATCGCGAAAAAAGTTCCTGAAAAAAATGTTTGAAGTCCAAGTGATTTTCTAAAGATAAAGTATCATGAATTTACCACTCTATTGTTAATATGAGGGAACTTTTAAGACTATTGAATTTAGGGGTGGCCTACACAGCGATTCTACTGAATAAAAAGTAATATGTACTAGTCTAGGAGAACCTTTCCAATTACATACATACAGTGACTCCCACTAATATTCGGACATTCTTAAAAAGACCATAACTTCTTTAATATTGGAATATATGATTCGAAATTTTTGGAGAAGTTAGAACGTTTGGTTTGCTACACAACGTGACAAAAATTTAAAAACAACTGCAAGTTGTCGGAATTGCAGAGAAAATACTGAAAGTCCTATTTTCCAACTTTCTTATGTGGGCTTATATGGGAAATTTAGAAAACACGTTTCGTAGATCTGTATCAATTAAACATACTCTGAAAATTTCATCAAAATCGGTCGACGTTTTAATGAGCTACAAACGTTTAAATATGGTAAAAATTGCAGTTTTTCACGAATTTCGGCCTCCAACTGCAGCAATTCTAAGGATTGTCGTTTTTTTGCCGCATCAACCGATTTCTATGAAACTTTCACAGTGCATACAACTGACACAGATCTACAAAACATATTTTTTAAAATTTCAATATAGGCCCGCATAAAAAAGTTGTGAAAAGCAACTTTTAGTATTTTCTCTACAATTCCGACCAATTGCAATTTTTGAGAAAATTTCTTTTCACATCCTGTAGTGTAAACTAATTGCTCTAGCTTCCCAAAGAAGTTCAAACAGCAAATATTAGCAAAGTTATCGTTTTGTTGAGAGTGTCCGAATATTGACAGAAAGCAGTCGAATAAGTTGGAACGTGAACGTAAACGTGAACGTAAACGTGAACGTGAAGGCCCCCACGGCGATGGCACACGATGGCGGTATGTATTACGTATCTCTGCTCCCTATCGAGATAAAATCGCGTCCTCGTGTCGCGTGCATGACGTCGTTGATGTACGAACCGCACGGGCCCACGTGCTCGAGGCTTAATGCCTAGGGCCGATGTGGCGCGCGGCATTTTCGTTTAGCCATACCGCAACAACAGCAATAGCAACATCAACACGCGATACCACCGAGCCGACACGCAACAACGAGCTACACAACGGAACGTCCATATGTCGGGATAGACTATGATTCAACTTAGAATATATTTATTGTATGTAGTTGGAGGAATTTCATGTAACGTTAGTACGTTCGATATCGTGTTGCGTCGTGTCCGCCTGGTAATTATCCGCTCAGCTTGTAAACCCAATAAACGATTGCTACGACCTTGGAGAGATCGAACGTTGAATCACAACGCCCCGACCGTTTCGCTGGCTCTTAATTTCACAGCGCCGATATTAATGGCGCTGGCGAACCTTTCTGATCAAGCATACGCGACTTGAAAACATTCAGGCACGATGGTTGGAATTAAATTGAAAAATCCTACGAACTTTCGTTCCTGCCCAACACATACATAGGGTGGTTCAACAGATGTTACCGAAGAATGTTCATATAGGGTTGAATGGTTTCGAGAAATGCATACTTTGGTGTTGTGAGCTTTTTAGTTTTAGTGGTGGACGCGTAGAAGAGATAGAAAGGTCGTCGGTATTCTTTTTTTAATGTATTTTTCCTGCACCAATCGATAAAGCTTCATATTCTATACAATATCAATATGCTCTATTAATAAATATGTTTCTTCTATCGATCGTATTTGCTGATAATAAATTTTTAAATGTTTCCGGCGCAACGGTTCGATCATAAAGCATTCAGACGCGATTCAAAGAAATCTTGAGAAAGATCCAAACTAGGATCGAAACGTTGATTTTGTTTGACAATTAGCAAAAAGTTGCTTTACAATTCGTAATAAACGATCGAACCGTTGCTCTATTAATATCGAGAAACCATTAGTTACGGAGATATTTTAATTTTAATGTTGTCATGAAATCACTACTCTCTTAATACTGTCGTAATGATTTTATTCACAGAAAGGGTTCAATGTGGCGACCGTTTGCATCACGACATTTTCCGAATCGAGAAAGTAATGGTTGTTTTACATTACGTAATAAAACTGGTGGTATGTTATTATGAAATGATCTTTCATATGTGCAATTGTAGTCGGAGCCTCAGCGTATATATTATTTTTCAACTAACACCATAAGAAAAAGTCGGGGGATGTTAAATCAGGTGATCTCCCCGGAAAATGAATGGGACCACCTCGTCTTATCCAACGATTCGGAGATATTTGATTTAATGCATTTCTTGTTATTCTTTCATAATGTGCAGGACAACCATTCTGTTGGAGCCACATTGTTTGTCGAGTGTGCAAAGACAAATCATGTGAAAACGAGCATAAGGTATTTGAATTCGTAACATTATCAAGAGAGTTGTGATTTCGTAACAATGCTGAAAATAAAATATGTCACTCGGAACACCAAAGTATGCGTCTTTCGAAACCATTCAACCTTATGTAGACATTCTTCGCTGCAAATAATAATAATGACGGAAATCGAGATGGTAATACGTATCTGGTGAACCACCCAGTATACATAATAGACTCTTACGAAGGTCTCTATTATCGAACAGTGGACGATTTAATTTGCGGAAATTTTGCGTGATAATATCCTCTTTGTATCGGCGCGACGCGACGGTGATAAAGTAGCCAGAATAACCGGTTAACACAGGCGGCGCATCTGGGACGTAGACATTCATTAATTAACACCGTTCGGTATTAGCATCCTAAATTTAGTCGTCGCGTTACGGTGTTATGCAAACTGTCGCACGCGTGTCGTATTGTGTATATCAAACACCATTCGGTAAACTGATATTATAATCTAACATATGGGGATAACGAGGTGTAAATAACTCCGGATTACACGCGTGGTATCCGGTAATAACAGGAACGGCTGGGCTCTGTCGGTGTCCGGGGCCGACTCGCCGCGCCGGAGAATTTTAGCGTGTCAATCGGGCACGCCCTGTAAAACGTTCCCGGGTAAGTAATAAGACGAATTAGCATTGCGGCGCGACGCGGCGGCGAGCAACGCAAACGGACTCAACGCCTGTGAAATAATGAGTACGCGTTTGAATCATCACGCATCCTGCACATTCCACCGTGTCCACCCTTCCCGCGCGTGCAACTCCGAAACCAGCTCAATCTGAACCCTTCTCACCCTTTACAACTACATACACTGCCGCTCAAAAAGTATGTGGACACTACCTTAATTCTTATAAGTACCTGAAAAAGTTATGATATCTTTGGTAAATTTGATTATCTTGTATGTATTTCAGTTCGTACAGTATCGGAGAACATATTTTAATAATAATTTATTAAATATCTCACCGGTAATGAGAAAAAAACAATTATATTTTCTGTTCGTCTACATATCCACCGTGTGCTTTTATGACCGCGTTTACTACACTGAGGAACAAAAGTAGTTACTTCAATAACACGCGTGTTATTGTAATTCTTTTTACTTCGATGAATATCAATGTATTCTTTTCAATAGTATGAAATTTAGAATCAAATCGTGATGTATTTGAATTGTCTATCATGAAATGATTGAAAATATTATTTGATTCAATTATTCATTATTCGTAATATTTCTTTTTTTTCCTTCAATCAGATATGTTGTTAAAAAAATTTGAGAAATGTATTGATTTATACTGGAATTGGTTTGAGGCCATATCTTATTTTCTTGAAAACATTGATGGTCAAGCTATTGGCTTATATGATTGGCGGAAGTGAGTTTTGCTATTGAAATTCAATAGTATTAAATATTAAAATAAGTTCATATGATATTGGCACTATTTAATAGTACATCTTATTGAATCAACATATATTTGTCTTTGTTTCGGCAGAATTTTTTTTCTCAGTGTAGTCGTGGTATTCTGGCCATTAACTTTTTCATTACTACATTTGGATCATTTAAAAATATCCAGTTGCTCATTACAAGAACAATTCAATCTTTTATAATAACATCACAATATTTGTTTAAAGTTGAAAAATACGTCTTTTCTAAAACTCAATTTTCTTAAAAACTGTACGTCTAGGAGCAAAATTAACGACAGACCTGGAATCAGTGCGAAAAACCCTATAAGAATCGTATAGTAGGAATCGAAATACTTTTTGGCTGTTGGACAGTGTTATTTTGAAAACGATTTTTTAGTGGATCGATTCTTGAAAAGCTTCGATTATAATCGATTCAGAAAAATCGATCTTTTTGCAAATAATCGGCATCCCTAATTCTGTGTACGCAGAATGTCGTAAATAGGCTACGGATCTTTGTGCAAAATAAACATTTCGAAACTGTACGTACACTACAGGATAACAAAAGGGTAAATTTCCGAAAATATTTGAAAATGTGAATGAATTCATAAAAATAAAATAGAGCGTTATTTTATCGTTCGAATGCACACTTTGGATTGTATGTCGCCTGTTTCTGACGTAATCTGAAAATCGTTCATTTTTCATATGGCGATTACGCGGCAATATACAGATGTATTGTACTTGTGTTCTGTTCCTGACAGTTTGTCCTTTAATTACGATGACCTTTTTTCAAATTTAAATGTCAAACACCATTCGCTAAATAAAGCGAGTTCACATTATCCATAATTCTATTGTGGGAAGTCTCTCTCTTCGGAAATACAAATTTAAAATGTGTATGATATTTAATTTAAAATCGCATTTATGTCTTAATAATTACAAACAACGTTTACACATATATATATTGCAAATGTATAACAAAATGTATGTTGTACTATTTTTCTTTTTTAACGAAATTTTTTGTCGTAGCTCAAGTATCGACAATTTCTGGAGAATCGGAAATTTAGTGTTCCAATACATTTTGGATCCACGTCATGTATGCGTATGCATATGTAGAAAAAAAGTTGTTCGATAGCTATATGCAAAAATGATTGTCATTATTAAACTGTTAGTGTACGTTACATTGGAATAATGGAGTGATAGGAATAATGATGACGAGACTTTATTGTAAGCAGGGGTTTCTATGGAGCAGCGGTGCGTTACTGATGGTTTCACCGATAATATCGAAAGCCGCGCGCGGAATTAATCTTCTGCTAGCAACCAGAAAAAAATTCGAGATACATACGTCCGTCCGTGGTTACGCAGCGATGCATAACAGATGTTTGACGTTGTGCCCGCCTTATTTAACCTTTTCAATGCAGGCTTTCTCGATCGGAAACGACTCTTTTATCAATACCCATCTGAAAAGTACACAGCGACAAATCTGTTTTTGATTTCGGCTAATTCGAACTAAGGGAACGTGTGCAGCGTCCTTTATGTATTTGTATCCGCTTGTGAAACAATTATAGGGTAAACGTGCCAGTTAAAATCACAAAAGAGAACATTTCCTTTTTCTGAAAACAATTTCCAAGATGGACTACTTCCTTCAAATGAATAGACTTAATTAAGTAATATTGTGATTATTCCCTAGAATATTCTGTACAGCAATTTTTAAAAATCACATATTAAATATTATTAAATATTCTGTTTTGTCGTACATAATAAATTAATAGAAATTAGTTTATGTTCTCGGCGCACAGGTTCGATCCAAAATCAAGACAAAGCAATTTCGCAATTTAGAAGATTTTTCTCAACGTTTCCATCCAAGTATGGATCATCTTCAAGAGAATTTTACGTTTGCTATGTGTAAATTGTTTATAAGTGTATAAATTTGCAACTGAATTCCGTGCTGACACGTACGAAACTGATAAACTTGCAAATTTATACACTTATAAACAATTTACACATAGCAAACGCAAAATTCTCTTGAAGATGATGCACACTTGGATCGAAACGTTGAGAAAAATCTTTAAAAATTGCAAAATTGCTTTGTCTTGATTTTAGATCGAACCTGTGCGCCGAGAGAGCATAAACTAATTTCTATTAAATAATATTTGGTAGAATTGTTTCGTGAGGTGTGACGAATATTTGAAGGGTATGGGCTGAAGATGTAATTTGTTTATAATTATTCATTTATGTACGGGAATACATTTTATTATTAAACAAAGAAATCAGAAAAGAGGAGAGTAAATGTACCAGTGCCCCACCCGGTTATCGGACAGAAAACAAACTTTTTCGAAATTAATAAAAATAACATGTGTGTGCGAAGTACCTGGTACTATTTTATTTTAAACAATAATAAAGTTCCAGTCTGAAATTACTCACCGGGTATATCAAACGGTAGGCCGTTTTCATTCGGTTTAATTCCGTCGAATCCATTTGTCGATTGGTCCCGGATCCGAATGGCGGACGAAATGGAAAGGGTAAGAAATAGAAAGAAAAACTGGATCGCGTGAAGTGAGTCGCCGACAATGATGATCCCTGGGGTTGTTGCAGCGGATGATGATGCATGACTCACAAAGTGCCCACTGTGCTGTACACCCCGTCGATTATCATTACCGTACGACTACAATGGGACCAGTGACCAGTTCCAAGCGTTCGTTGCGTAATGGACCTCATATTTCACGTACGAAAACGCAAATAACGTAAATAAATCAGAAACGCTTTTGCATTATTATAGATGCCTTACTGCGCACGTAGAATGCGCTTCTATTACACCAACACGACCACGCGTGCTCGGAGCTTACAAGATATTCTGATTTTGATAAATACGCTACGGCCAGGATGGTATATAAATAATATCGCAGCAACGCGAGCGCGAAGCTTATTTCGTACTCGATAATTCAATTCTGTATGTTAAATATTGTACAGCGTAATAATTGCAGATGCACTATGTTTATTCGTGAGTTTATTAATTCTTTACAAACAATTCTTGAAACGCTTTTTAACTTTCTATTCCCGAAAATAGTCTTCGTCACTTTCTATGCATTTGCTCTATCTGACAAGTACATAGTTAGCGTTTAATCTTCGGTCAACAAGCATTAATCTTCAGTATGGTCGTTGACAAATTTGGATTGAAAATGAGATCACACAATTTATTCTTAATTCTGAGAACCACAAATTAATTTGTACACCCGAAGTTATTTTTTTGACCGGGAACATCCAAATTGTCGTTTGAGTACTCAATTTGCCGGAATTAAACTAACTGAATGTGTACATATTTACCTGTTTCATTGAGGATATCGGAAAGAGTAATGTGTCTCCACGAGATATCATATCTGGTTTAAATATATGAAAATATATAAAAAAAACTTTTTAAAAACCACGCATATATTAAAATGCACAAAAAAGGAGAAAATCATGTTTTTAGATATTAGTCACTATAAATAAAAGCGCGGAGCGCTAAACTATATTGACGTAATCTTCGTGGGAGCGCCACGCTTTTATTTATAGCGACTAATGTCTAAAAAAATTATTTTCTCCTTTTTAGTGCATTTTAATATATAAGCGTGGTGTTTAAAAAGTTTTTAAATATATTTTTCTATTTTCTACTTTTTGAGGTGTAACGAGGTGTAACGGTTAATATTAAAATCTTTTTTCTCCTAGACGCACAGTTTTTTTAAAAATTTGTTTTTTAATATTGCATTGTCATCCAGTTATGTTCTATGTTTAAAGTTTCAAGTCTCTAGCTCATCAAGAAGTGGTTTAAAATTCGATTACAAGATTTGACGCATACAACGACAACTCGGCAAGCTAATATAAGCGTGGTAATATGTAGAACTTTCGCAATTCACGTATACTTTTAAATTATAAAGTAAAATATCTTTGCTGTTAGATAAAAAGAGATCAATTATAGTAATTGTATGATGAATTGGCATCGTCATTTCTACAGATGACAGTTTAGTTATCTTAAATACTGTGTAATAAAAATGCTCCACCGCACCGTCGCGCGTCGACTGTACCCGTCGGATAAATGAACGCTGCGTCCCCGATCATTAAATCTCCAAATGCACGTACAATTATGAGGGCGATTGAATCGGAACATGTTTCCGGGCCGATTCAGCGGAAACGGAGCGAAAGAGATAAAAATGAGAAGAAAATCGAAACGCCCAGTGACACTGGGCAACCAGCGCGCAACAACCATCAACCAGCATCCCGTCGCGTTTATATTTGAATAACAATTGGTCACTCTCGAGCGTCCGAAACGGTGCGTCCGTCGAGCGGTTAAAAAACCTATGGAAAAAATTTGATAGCCGTCGGATAGCATAGGAAAGTAGCGAAGGCTCGCCGCAGGGGTCATCATCGATGATGATCTCAAGAGGGGTGCACCGGTGGATGACGCGCGTGACTCACAAAGTGCCCACTGTCCCGCACACCCTGCCGATTACACCATTGTGGAACTGTGGAAGCCACTGGCGAGGAAAGGGAGGCACGCCGCTTATTCGGCGTCCCTTGCCGGCATTATGCTCGCGCTTCCGTATGCGACGGAATTGCGGTTACGGTGTACGACTCCATTCAGGAAGATTACGTGCTCGATAACGTCTGTTTTGTGCAAACATGACTCCCCGGCCGGACTATAATCGGATTGATTTAATAAAGCGTGCGCGGCACGGGATCATGCTGGAAGACGACGCGTCGCGTCGCGTCGCGTCAGCGCGGTCACGTTTGCGACTTTAACGCTATAGGTTTACCGGTTCTAATATTTCTAATTCACCGTTATTAAAATTGTAAATGTGCGCCCGTGAGGAATCATTACGACACACCCACTTTAACACTAATGGTCGATAATAGAGACCTTTGTAAGAATCCATTATACAGTCAGCGGCAATAATAAGTGGACACCCTTAAACATCGTGTATAACTTTTTAGAAATTGGTCCAAAGGACTTGAATTTTTTTAAGATGTTAGACCGGCTAGAGATCGCTAGAGAATAGGTAAACAAAAATTTATTACGATTGCAATTGGTAATAATTATACAAAATTTTAAAAAATGATGTTTTGTCAATGTTTTTATCTGGGCCTGTAACGATAATTTAAAAAATGCGTTTCATAGATTTCGGTAACTTATATGCATACTGAAAATTTCACCGAAATCGATCAACATTGCAATGAGCTACGAACGTTTAAAGATGATCACGTAAGGGCGAAATGCCCTGGCAAGGCTGAAAATCTGCGACTTTCACCCTTAAGCTCACATCTTTAAACATACATATGTAGCTCATTGCAATGTTAACCGATTTCGATGAAATTTTCAGTATGCATATAAGTTACCGAAATCTATAAAAAACAGATAAAAAAGTTGACAAAACATCATTTTTTCAAATTTTGTATAATTACTACCAATTGCAATCGTATTAAATGTTTGTTTACTTATTCTCTAGCGAACTGGCCGGTCTAACATCTTAAAAAATTCAAGTCTTTTGGACCAATTTCTAAAAGGTTATGCGATTTTTAAGGGTGTCCACTTATTATTGCCGCTGACTGTACATACAGTCCTCGACAAAGTAATAAGCAGAGTTGGGCAAAATGTAATTGCAATTGCAACTACAATTACTTGCCAATTACTGCAATTTCCAAGTAATTTTCATGCAAAATTGCTTAGTTAGTAACATCAGATCGAGCCGCTGAAAACGTCGATATACTTTGTTAACAAATTGTCGATCGAGATAAAGGAGAAACAGGTAGGAACGAAAGTTCGTAGGATTTTTCAATTAAAATTCAGAGATAACATTAAATCTCATCCGTCCCTTATTTAACGAACTGAATCTGTCCCTCGGTGTCGAATTGGCACATTGATAAAATATCGATGAAATAACAAGGTAAACAGTTATTTCTCGATGTTACTTTATTCAAATTGATGTGTTCATATAATAGCCTGTGCTGGTCAATTCGTAAGGTCAACATGTCGACTTAGGCTCGGACAATGCCGAACGTTAGCTTTGTCACGACCGGCCAGCGATATCTTGTTATTCGTAGAATCCGATCCTATAAAGCTACATGCTGCAGCTTTGTTCATACAGATGCTTGTTATACGTACAACGTCGGAATATTTAACAATGGGATCGCAGGACGGATTGTGCAAACAAGATCGAGCAAAATCCAGTGAAAAATATTTTCTAGATTGCCCGATAGGGTCTCGCCGTTGACACTGCGAATCCGGAGGATTAAAATTAATGCAGAGCTACGGCACGGCAAACACTACTGGCGAAAGTCAATGTTAGAAAAAAAACGTTGACGATATTTATTCGCATCTCCACGGAAGGAATTCGAAAGAAACAGATACCTTCCGTTTTTATAATACATAATCTACTTCATAAGCTATTTAAAAGTATTCCCGATGTCGCGCGAATATAAAATCCACAATGCTACTCCACAAAAAATGTACACGGGATGTTTTCTCGCTGTCAGAAAATTTTGAAAACGAGCGATCTCTGACGATGAGATTTATGTCGACTCGACTTAAAGTAGATGCGATTAAGTATGTAGGTGGTAAAGGCGACTGCAGTTCTTTCGCAGACGAGATCTTTGATAACTCCTTCAAGATTATCTCTCGGATTAATTTTATCCGACCCTTCTCCGACGATTCGTTTGGCCGACTTGTTTATCTCGGTTAGTATTCACTCGGACTCTTTCGGGATGGATTTCCCCACAATTCTGTAAGAATTAGACGGTTTTATCGTGCAGCTGCGGCTCGTTACTTCCGCCTGGATTACCAAAAATTTGCATCTGTTTCCCGCCCTGCCCTAAGATCCGTTTAGTCGAGGAGATAAACGTTTCGTGAAAGTGCAATGAAAAGTGCCACTAACTTCTTACTCTGAATTAATAGTTCGAACAGAATCTTAGTGGGAAATGAATACATATTTAAATATGAGCTGATCAAGTTGAATAATTATTGTTTTAAACACTAGCTTTCCTTTGGAGTTTAATTAAGTTTGCATTCGGAGCGATTTCAACTGGAACATTACACATTTCCTCCGACATTTTTCTTTAATAACGCCTCGAAGACTCTGGAAATATTCCATGCGCCATTTAAACTGTGGTGCCCAAGGTGGTTCGGAACCCACCTTATAAAAACTGTAGTCCTGTCGCGAAGAAACCCTGGTAGTTAAAGTGCGACGTAAAATAACTATTAAAAAAAAAACTCCTTGAAGAAACCGCGCGGACATTTTCGCAAAGGGAGAAGTTATTTGAAATAAGTCGCTCAGGAGTCGCCCCCTTCAAGGAGATACATTTTCGGGATTTTCCAGTGGTTGTACGTTAGCTTAGTCTTCTGCGCATTTTACGGGTACACCCCCACGCATTTTCCGCGTTTAACGCAACACGCATAAAGTAGAAGCGGGTGCAAGCTGATGGCGCGAACTGTTTGTTGCTACCATAAAATCAATGGGGATGAGATTTATTGCCGGCGGCGCGGCGCGGCGCGAGGGAAAACGAAGACCAAGTGAAATTTCTTGTCCCGGGCAATAAACGACCGTCGGAAATTCAAAACCGAGACGAGAAAATCTGTTATCTCGGCGGGGGGAGTGTCTGGGCGGTAAATCAATTTTACACATCCTCGATTATTCGATTTCCCTCCGTGAATAGTCCGAACTAAATCACCGATTTTATTGCGGTGGCCCGAGAGCAATAGGTATATCTACACGGGTTGATCCATCGGCGCTTATGGCATTCCAATCACGATCGTTTTACACACCGTGGTCTCGTGCCGATTCGTGAACGAGTTTACGACCTCGCTTCTTTTTCCTTCTCTTTCGCTATTTACTATCCCACTTTTCCTTTCCCCTGGCCTGGCCGTTCTCTCCGGCTACCCTATGGCCATCATCAGACGAGGCTGCCTCTCGCATGTTGCTTCTTCTCTCGTGCGAGATAAGCTTGCTATGACCACTTAATTGCTCGTTTCCTGTCCAGAAGCGAAGCGAACTGAACACCACTCCGCTCGCAGAGTCGAACTACACTACATAGATATGTACCTAGGTACATGCCCGGCCACCCCCGACTAGTTTATCGAAACATGTCCCAATTAGTCGAGGAACAAACTCACTTTATGATACCGTCGATGCAACCATATCATGTGACTTTCGGTTCAGTCTGGTCTTCCAAAGCTCAGCTTTCACCAAATATTATTTATTATTATTTCACTGCGAATTTCGCATTTATTTAAACTGTACTGCACGGCGGAGTGTCAAAAAATAATTGTACAGTAAATGTTCTGTAGTCGCGAAGGCCTCGGGGGATTTCTTTGCATCTATCGCATATGGTTACCTATTTTTTGAGCTTCACAGGCAGAGCCGAACGTAGGAAAGGACAGCGCGTGTAAAGAGAGACCACGGCAACTGTCGATGTGACGTCGATGTCCGCGTCTCTTTCTTTCTGATGCGCTGTCCTTCCTTGCGCTCGAAACTCTCATCATCGATTAAACCACTAAATACAGCTGAAATTATATCGCGTTTGGTATCATTTTGCATTAGAAAAATGCCAGGAATATGTTGCTGAAAGTTCCATAAAAAAATAATGAAAAATAAAGAAGATTAAATATTGGCGTTACATTGTGATGACGCACGGGCGTTTGAACTGTGCCGACGACTGCGACTCTCCGCGTCGCGTTAGTAGTGGTTCACACCGATATACCGAGCCGAGATCAGATTACTAAGTTGAGGGGGGATATTTTTTTCGCATCTATAGAACATTTACTGTATTCTATATTCACCATGCTTTTCTAATTATAGAAAACGAAAATCAGTTTTTGCTTTTGCAATATGTAATCAGTAGACTGCGGATTTTTATACATTTATGTACAAATTTTGTGTGGAGAAAAGTTCCATTTTGAATACGCTTTTAATTGTAACTCTATACGCAGGGCAAATTTACTTTACAGCCTTGCAAACGTAACCAGATTATCCCCTTTAATTAAACCGCTTCGAAATTCATCTCCTTCAGGAAATTATTATTTATTCTAATTATAGAGTGGCTTTCGTACAGTAATGGGGTACATGGTTGTTAAAAATTTAGTACAATCAAATGATTAGCAAAGGTTGATTAATTTTTGATTTATTCCAATAGATTCACCTTATGCAATTTTAATCTTGGTTTGACCATTAACTGGACATATGAAGTTTGTGCTGATTTCTTCAAATTTCTTGTGCTTATAATTGTGAAATTGACTGTTTTATTTTTTCAATTCCATTACGATTTTGTGTGTGTGTGTGTGTGTGTGTGTGTAATATCTTTTGAATTACAATTAGCTTTGTCTTCACCTCGTTAAAGACAAATGTAAGAATGTTGTTACATATCAACATCAATTCTATCGAATTTTATAGTTTCGTCCACTCAAAACTGTTCATATCAGTAATCAAAATGGCATATAATACGTAGAAATCCAATGTATCTAAGTCTTGAATGGAGGCAATTATGTTAAATTACCATTTATGACGGATTCTTTAAATGTAGTTTTAACATCAAGTTCTAAAACTGTGCTAAAATTATATGTTCCGTTCCATGCCAGTCGGATGTCGGATGTACGATGTGCATACCACATTCAAGAATGCTCGTTTCAACGAGGCACGGCCTTTCTAGTATGAGAAGTCTCCACGTACGCTGCACTTGAATAACATGAATAATAAGTTGCGCATGAATTAATAATAATTGCATTTGAAGCTCATAATTAATTTTACTGAAGCTTCTCCACCGTCCAATGAACTTTTCATCCATTAACCCAGTGCAAATTGACGAAGGCGGAAACTGAAATTGCACAATATACGACAATTGTGCAAGCTTGTTTAAAGTGTGATTCCAATGCCCACCATCGCTGCTATGTCCGTTACAGAAGTAAATGCTCTCTAATTGAATAATTATCTGATCGTAACAATTGCAACTTCGGATTGTTTCCTGTACCGTTTCCATATTATCTGCCAACAGCATGAAAGCACGTATCTCACGTTTAAGCCTCGCGTTTACATGAGTCGAATTATTTAACTGCATTTCGATTCACTTTACGTGTATAATTAATGACAGTATTATTTACTGCAATATTTCTCGTCTCTGTTGTGACACGAAACGTTTATATCATTTAAATCCCTTGAAATACAAAATGGCACTGGTTTTCCATTTGTATTCTTATTTGTAAGAATAAAAAGTCGGTAGCCCATGGTGGCTACAAAAAGTGGCCCGCTATGAAAACGCGGCAATTGTTTAAAACAATTGCAAAATAAATGGTGAAAAAACGTTTTTTTTTCAAATAACAAAATTGTTAGTAGATACTCTTGTTTTCACTACAAGTTCCCAAAAACTGATTTTCTTCGGTTTGATACTTCTAGACTTATGATCCAATGAAAAAAGGGTGATACGTTTTTCACAGGTCTGTAAAATTAACAATTTTTAAGATATCGAGAAATCCTTTGAGAGATTCGCGTTCACAGGTCACTAGACTACGACATATTTAAATTTGAACAAAATCCGACATTTTACTAAAAAAAAGTATCCGTTTTCGCGTGGAATGGCCAACATGTCAATGTTGTGAGTTAGTTCATTTTTCGACAGAATGTCACTCGATTTTCTAATCCGGACCGGCCGCCTCGATGGTGAGCGTATCGGTACGAGAGACAGAGTTGTGCTAATTCAATTACATTGTATTTTAATCAGATGTGTAATTGAAATACAATATAAGTAGTATTTATTTTTATTTCAGCCTCGCGGCCATGAAATTGGACTTGGCTTACAGATCTCAAAGTCATTCATGCCTCTATTCATCCACCCATGAAATACAATATGATTGAAATACCATGTATAATTAAAATATAATATAATTAAAATACAGCTCTCCAAATTATAGCCTAGAACCTTGAAGAAGTGCGATATATTTTAATGTTTTTCTTTCATATACAGTAACCGTGGGTTTACTGTCCAACAGCCGTGTTCTGCACGGACAGTGTTCCCGCAGTCACATTATTTTTTCATGACTGCGTGTACCGCGCCGAGACTTCAATCGCCAGAAAGAAATAGGATCGCGTGGCCGAAGCGTGTCGCCCATTGCAATTACGAATTCCATTCTAATTTAATTGAATGAAGATCTGAGTTATAAATTACAATATAATTAAATTAAAATGTATTTTATAATTGTACTCCATTGCAATTAGGAATTACATTGTAATTTAATTGAATGAAGATCTGAATTATAAATTACCATATAACTGAATTACAATGCAATTCAAGTAATCTAATGATGCTTTCGGTGTTACCGTTTCGATCACTCAGTATTCGATCAGTAAGTGATCGAAACGGTAGCGCCGATACCATCATTAAATTAAACATTTAACATTTACGATCGACATTTGGGATTATTTTGTAATTCAATTATTTTGTAATTATAATTCTGGAGCAATTCAATCGTAATTCTGCACAACTCTGACGAGAGACCAGAGTGCCAGCACCACAGCAGTGCAGCAACAGCTATGGCACGACACCCCGCGACACTAGGCCGCTGCCACGCCACACGCGCCGTCGGTCCTTTATGGCGCTTGACGAAGAGGAATGCGCGATTATCGACAGATACGACGATAAATGCCAGCCGCAGAAAGATTGCAGTTCGTTTTAGAAGCTCGCCGATTTACCTTGTCGAGGCAGACCGGCTGACTGGTTGGTCGGTCGGTCGGTCGGTCGGTTTGGCCGCTTTCTCGTTCGTTCGTTCGACCTTCTTTCGCAACCTCCAATCGCTAAGCTACGTGCTCGCGTTGTTATTGAATCTGAGAATTCTTCGTGGAAATCCAACCGATAACAATTCCTTTGCCTTGCTCCAGGGAATTTGAAAATTTTATCACCGTCGCGCGTAGAATTTGCGAACAAATTGCACTGCTCCTTCCCAACGGAACTCCGGAATTATGCATTCTATCGGTAGGAAGTCGTTCGAAATGACTCAAAGGATTATCTGTGTTGACGCACACACGCGAACGAAAACACTGGCGCAGCTAACTTTTAATTATTATATGTAATCTAAGGAACTGATTTGAACTCGGTTAATTTCTTGAAAAATTGTTATTATCGTGTCTACAGTTTTAGGGCACTGTACATATTGCGTGTTAACTACATTAATGGTTGCAGTAATTAGAATTTCTTTGTAGTGTGTTCATAATTTCCTGGAAGAAGAAAATTTGTGTATGCCTATAATGTAGGTACATATATGTTCTCTGATAGCTGTACATTAACAACAAAATAGAATTTTACTTCGGTTTAAAGGAAATTAGATGGAGAAATTAGATAGATTGCACTACTACCCATTATTCAGTCCTTCGAAAAAAGCTAATGAATTCTATAAGATTTAACAAATGTGCGCATTATTTATAGCCTTGTCTAATTAACGACATTTTTATCCACATGTTTAAATTACTAGTTACGTATTATAACTTACACGGGGTAATTTATTCTATCAGAACAAGATCTGCATACTTCATGTTTTACCAGTCGCTCTAGCTGATTTAGCTTTCAGTTTCTACTGAGTTATCGCAATAGCACAATACGACTGAATATTGGATCTATCTCTTAATCATTCTAAATAGGATAAGATAAACTATCGATGCAAAGATGAGATTATAAACTTATACGTAGTTGTGCCTATAATTCTTTGCGACACGAGGAATTTCAATGAACAGTCGGCAGGCCAAGTTGAGTTAATTTTAACTTTAGTTCCGTCTTCTCCACCGGATATCATATCAACTTCGCTTTTTTACATGTGTGACAGGTAGGCCACATGAATATCATTTCTTTCAATCTATTGTAGATTTTTATATTCAATCTATTCAATATATTGTCTTTATGCATTTATGGCTTCTTAAAATTTTCGAGAAATGTTAGAATATAAAATTCCACAGAATTTCGTACGATTTTGATTTTTTTTTCTGAACTACGGAGACTACTACCACTGAAAATAAGATTTCACATGATTCAACTTTCTTAAAATTTGTCTAGAAAAATTGAAAACTGCACAAACATCCGCAGTCTAGTCGTCACAGTGAATTCACGGACTTCTTTACACCGCGGTAAACAAACAAATTAATTCATTGTTACGCTAACATCGCATCGTGTCATACCGTTTAAGCCAGAAATTGTTTGCGAGCTGCAGAACCAACAGTTAATTGGATGCTGCAAGCACTCGGGGAGATTGCTACGAAATTATAGGAAGAAGTGTCGGTATCAATCTCGTTGCGCCAAAGCAAACAGTGGTGTTTGCGAAACATCGTCGAACGATTTTCCGGGAAAGACGCCCAAGCTTCAATAAAAGTGAACTGTTGACACTGTTCTTGCTAATCTTTTACATAAACATCCTCGACACAGGTCTTGAATAAACGTACATGTACACAGATCGTGGTGGAACGAATATTTGCATCACAAGAAAAACGAATTACAGGAATAGAACAAATAATAATAGAAGAACAGATAGATAGACAAGACGGAACAAATATGCTACAACAAGGTTCTTAAATAAAACATTAAATATATTTCTTGGTTAGAATTTTGGACTGGTGGAAAATCGAGTGAAGTATAATATACTGTAACTGGTAAATGAAATGTCATAGAATTTAAATCATTTCTTAAGTTCAAATCATTGTAAAATCATCTGCTCCTTTATTATTTTATTAGTAGACTGCGGATCTCTATGCAAAATAAAAATTTTGTACATGATTTACAACAAACTGGAGTGAAATAGAAATGTATCTTCTTTCTTAATATGTTTAATAGGTTTAAAATAATATAACAGTATTTTTAAATTCTTCCAATATTTTTACAGTTTTACATTACACTTATTCATTATTGTCATAAATGCATAAAATCCGCGGTCTATTTATTAGTGATCCTCAATTTAGCTTCTCACTGTAGAATCAGCTGGGTCCTTATTCAAGTAAAACGCTTGTTTAGCTGTTTTTAATGAGAAATACATACACGGTCGTCGAGACAAAACGAGGAAAACGTCGATCTGGCCGAGAGGTTCGCTGAAAAGAAGAAGAGGATGTAAACGATTTCGAAGTTGTACGCGATGATGAGTTAATTTCTGAAATTATCTGGACCGTAACGGACGCGCGATACTCATCACTAAATAACGCACGCATATCCGATCGATGGAGCAGAGCTGTCGGCAATTAGTTTGGAATTACGTTGTACCGATTATGCGAGACGGATGATCGGCGACGGTAGCGTTTTCGATGTAGCTCGTTCGACTTGTTGCCAGCGACATCGATCAGAACAAGCAGCTGTAATAACAGTCGTTAGCCGGATAGTAAAACTAATCAAAATGCGACACGGGATACAGTTACGCTTCGTGCTCATCGATTTAGTCGATCGCTCCGTGTCGCTGATATATGTCTCACTCAATTATCCGCGTATTGTATTTACATTGGCCATGCAGAAATTCTGTTTTCAGCAACAAGTACATACGTACGTGTCGTCCGTAAATATTCCGCCGTCATGTCGACTGTGACAAGCGGTACGGGTGTATGCAGCACCGATAAGCGCACAGCGCTGACCTGAATAACTATGCACGATTTTTGCCAATTTGACAGTTGCTGGGAAATTTAGACTCCGCTCTCAATTTCTTTTATTGTTGAATTTATGTCCGCGGACGCGGTATTGTCCGTGTCGAACAGTTAGCTCGTAGTAACTTAACTCTAGTATGTAGTGTGACTTTATTAACTAGCTAGGACTGTTTCCAACAATTGTTTGCGACTTATTAAAATTGTCGAAAGAAGAAATACACTCTCACCTGGCTTGCATTTCTTACGATCGACCCAGAAAATATTTATTCTACAAAAATGTCCGCGGTCTAGTTGGGACGAAATTAATTAGAGATCTAGGTGCACGGTAGTCCTCTTTTTACACGAAACAACTTAGGCTTATAACTCGGCACTGAAGGCAGACGGAGAGATGTAATTTCGTACACTTGTTAAATGCTATCAAGCCTCAATATCGACAAAACATTAATCTTCCAACATTAGTAGGTTCCGAGATATAGGACCCCAAAAAATCGCTAAATTTCTCACTGACTGACTGACTGACAGATCATCAAAACCTTTTGGGTACTTCCCATTGACCTACAAGCTTGAAATTTGGTACATAGATCCACCATAACAAACACTCAAAGGAATAATTATCAATGTTTGAAATTTTACACCTTAAAGGGGTTGTATTGAAAAAAAAACATTGCGAAATAGGTATAAATAGGTAGTAAAACGAGCATGCATTTATTAATTTACTTAATGTCCACCTTAGAGATAAAAATGTTTAGGATTTAATGAATCAGGGATAACAGTAATACCTACTTGATAATTGATGAAATTTCAACAAAAATTGATGAAATTCCAACAAAACATCTCGTAATTTAAAAATTAACTTTAAAAATTAAATAGCGTTCTTTCAAACTAATTTTTACACGCGCTTTTTTCAGTATTGCAAGAGGTATTTCTTAGCTAACGAACTTGGCCGTATTTTGTTTGATCTCACAACATTTTACGGCCATAGGAACTTGGCTTCTGTTTACAGGATGTTTTTGTTGGAATTATTTCTAATCTATCAAAGTAGCATCGTTCATAACACGATTCCTAACGCAGCGAAGCATCGAATATTCTGAGTCATAAATTCGTAGCTGCAACCGAGCAACCCCACGCAACGTTCGACGAGGGTTAAAGTAAAATCCTCCTATCCTTCACTGTAATTCTCCAGCAATATATGTGTGTCTAGTCTTAATCCTATTACTGTTAAAAATTTAATGAAACCCGTACATCAAAGTGAAACACTAGTCATTTATATAACTACTAACTCTGCAAGATTTATTCTGCCGTTATGCTATAGTACTCTCCCCCTTCGTTAATCACGAACCGTAGCCTCGTATCTTTAACGGTAGTGGGCACGTTTATAGCAAAGAATAAAAGCAGATTCTTAAGAAGCAAAAAACTTTCAGAATACATACTTTGATCCTTTGAAATTAACAAAATTTCTTATGCACTTACACACAATGTTTATACTTTTATACTTACGCTGTTAATAATAATGTTTCCTAATGTGAGCTTGAAATCCTAGCTTATCAACTGATTTCTTATAAAAAATTGTCTGCATCTTTTACGAAGTAGCGGAACCAAATAAAAAATTTGTTTCTCTCTTTAACAATTCTAATAATATCGATACTCTTAAGTCCCATTTATCTTTGTACTGTTTCATGTTTTACCTACTGATTTTTGTTTTTGAATGCATACAATTATTTGCGAAGAATCGGCACTTTTGGAATTATGTACATCGTTCGGAAACTAATATTTAACAATAAGCGTGTTATGACCGGTCAAATAACCAGTTTCTCATTTTTATTGTTTCATTGTTGGAATTTTAATGATGCTTGCATTAGAAATTATTCAGTAAATTTCTTACTCGAGCACGTATTACTATAAAAATTGTGAACAATCAAAATAAATTCAGTCTTGTAAATTTTATACAATAATGTATTATACAAAAGTTAGCATTAATGTTAGCATTAATGTTGATGGCACGAACCGAACGAAAAGAAAAGTCGGACGTGATGCGACGACGGTCACCGCTGCATCATCGGTCGAAAAGTCAGCAGCTGCTGCCAGATGCACATTTGTTTCAGGCAGTCCAGTCTTCGTAGGGGGGGAAGTCCCGAATTAGGCAATCTTCACGTTTCTCGTGAACGCCGAGGAGGAAAGTCTTTAACGACACGATGTTTCGGCCCATCTGCTCCTTGATATACTTTAGCACGAACGGTCTACTCCTTGAACTGTTCGATACTTTGCGATAAGGAATGACGAGCTGCGATAAAATAGCGTAGGACTAAACTTTTACGTTTACTGATGTTAGATTTCGATAGTGAACGCACGAAAAATAGAGAAGAGATTCTTGCGAACACTTAACTCTACTAATTTGATCACCTACTCGTCTACTGTATAAACATCCCTGTAACGTAAGTTACACATAGTCGCGTAACAACTTGTTGTATAAACTCTTAGCGTACATAAACTGTGGTCGCTAATATCCTAACGAGGGTTGTGGCATTATGTGAATAATAAAGTGACTGTTGCCCTTAAAGGGATAACAGTGGTGGTTTCCTGACCTCATCCCTTACGAAGTATTAAAAACACACAAGAATAGCATTGAAAAATCTATACTTTATCGTGTTTTATAATCAGAACATATTTAGTTATAATTATTAATTACTGCACTATTGTGTATTTATACTAATATTAACCCTTTGCACTCGGAGCAATTTTAACTTGAAAATAAAAGATTTTTTTCCAACCTCGAATATTTCCATTTACTATGATCTTTTAAATTTTATGGATATGAAATTGGTGTAATATCTCATACAAATAGTGAAATGTTTAGTAATTGATTAGATACCGATATATTTAATAATGCAAACAATATTTTGAATAATGTTATAGCAGTTTTTGGTGGCGCCTCAGAGTCACCATTCGAGTGCTAAGGGTTAAAATCTAGACATCACTCAATCCGATTGTGAAATGTAGAAAGTGACAGAACAGAAAATTATCAAACAAAATGATATGTTCACCAATCTCTGTATGATTTTAATGTTAATTCTATAAAATATCCCTACAGCTATACAGAACATAATTTTTAACATTGTGATGTAACGACTGTTTCTAATAATTTTTAATCGTTTTTCAGGAGGCAACAACTCGAACAGTCTGTCTACTGTGAGTCTGAAGCCCGTCGTAATGCGGTGGAGGACGATAGGCAAGATGTTGGGGCCAACCCGGAAAAAATCAAAGTAAGTACAAATATAATTGTTATAATATCAAACTTCTCAAATCTTATCTGCAAAAATTATTGTGCTACAATGTAAATACATATTCTATCGTTTGTAATTATGAAAAATTCATTTATTAAAAGTAGTCTTGGTAGGCCAAGATTTATAAATAAAATATTCAACGTATTTCTTGGTTAGCATTTTCGACTGGTGGAAAATTGAGTGAGGAATAACATACTGAAACTAGCAAATAAAATGTAATAGAATTTAAATCGTTTCTTAAGTTCAAATCAATGTAAACTCACATCTGCTCCTTTATTATTTTATTAGTAGACTGCGGATCTTTATGCAAAAGAAAAATGTTGTACATGATTTACAACAAACTGGAGTGAAATAGAAATGTATCTTCTTTCTTAATATGTTTAATAGGTTGAAAATAATATAACAGTATTTTTAAATTCTTGCAATATTTTTACAGTTTTACATTACACTTATTCATTATTGTCATAAATGCATAAAATCCGCGGTCTATTTATTAGACAGCGTTCATGCGTGATAACTTATTCAGCGTGTAAGCTCTTATTTATGTGACAGGCAACACATGTGTACAGTCATACAACTGCAAAGGGTAAATCATTTTCTTTGTACAAGTAATGTGTTCAACTTTACATAACAACTGATTCTACATCACGACAATCCATTCTGTTATACATTCTTTTATATAAAACTTGTTAAAATGTTCTATATATTAATATCACGTAATGCAGACGATTATTTTCTTCTTTATCACCGGCGTGCACCGTTAAAGGAGTTCCTTCCCTTTATTGAAACATATACACCTTTTGTCTGCTGTATTCTTACTCGTATTCCGCGCTTCTTTCAGGAACTCGATTATTTTCACCCGTTTCCATTCTCGCGGGAGATATTCATAAATCTCAAGGTGTGGAAATCTGCGACGCATTCTTATGAAACTCACCGTTGCATTCTGTGCTTCTTTTTAGTAAAAACGTCATGCTGTGCCGAGAGGTTGCCTAAATCTCTAACCGTGTTAAAGCAAACAAACGTGTCGTAGACATATTGTGTTCCACGGGACTCGCTTTCGTATTACAAACATTTTTCATTTATGTAAGGGACTGTCGTAAAAGTTGAGGCACCGTATAAGTTGGGACAGTGGCTTTTTCCACATTAACGCACTGCGGACATCAGTGTCACAGTTATCAACTTTATTTCGGTTTATAAACAAACTTTTCATGCGCATTAGAAGCAACAAGTCGCGTTCAGTGTTGCTGTGCCAAGCAAAGGCTAAAAATATGGCCGGAAAAGTTTTATTTATTCGTTTTCAACTGAAAATTTGTCAACCCTGACTGTTTAAGGATACGTTGACTTCCACTAGTATTCGGACGCTCTTCAAACGATGATTTCATGCGCATTAGTAGCAACAAGTCGCGTTCAGTGTTGCTGTGCCAAGCAAAGGCTAAAAACATGGCCGGAAAAGTTTTATTTATTCGTTTTCAACTGAAAATTTGTCAACCCTGATTGCTTAAGGATACGTTGACTTCCAGTAGTATTCGGACACTCTTTGAACTTTTTTTGAGAATTTTTGAACAAATTGCAGAAAAATCCTACAAGCTCTAGTTCGAAAGCATTCATCTCTTTTTAACAATAACTATATATTGCATATGAAGACTAGTATTGATTAAAACATTGCGTTTTCCAGAGCACGACGCAAGATTTGTTCGAGCTACTCGAGAGGGTGCAGAGCTCGCGTCTCGATGACCAACGATGCGTTCTTCCGCCGTACTTCTCACAGGTAAGGGCCGCATTCGAGTATGCATTTCGAATCTATTCTTCGCGATGAAACCAATACTTTCTGGGGACTTTAAGGGGTAGAACCAACACAATTAGGGTTACAACACGATACCGGCACCCGTATGCTCTTCAAATATATCATCTCACTTTGTTGGAACGGTTGGATAGAATTTCTCATATTTACCGTAGCAGCCGGATGACGATCTCGTAAAACCATCATCAAAATTAACGACAATTTATATCTACACGTCGTTTCTCACGCTCACTTTACATTACTTTCAATTTCAACGAACTCTGCTCGCGTACAACTGGCTATTATTCGTTGTTCAAACTCGTAGATAAAATAAATTATTTTACTAGACTCTTGCACGTAATATGGTATCACAGTATGGCTCCACTTTTACGTTGTTTCAAAAATAACACATTTACAAATTTTTACCTTTTTACTTGTAAAACGAAATGGCGTAAATGTACCCTTTTAGTGCTCGGAACGATACGTTGTTGCCCGCACTTCGTTCTTTCGGCACTTTTCTCTCATTGTCAGATTCAATTATTGGTTCGACGCTAAAAGGTTTTCATGTTTTCTTACGTACAGAACTTCCAATGCAGCGCTGACCACTATACATTTTTGTAGTATCACTTGGACTATTCTCAGGAAAAATCGAATTTGAACAAAGTAATTTGAGCACTAGTTAATTACTTAAATACTAGATTCATTTCACCAGTCAATAGTCTTTTTTACGTTGAAAACGACAGGACAATATTAAATTTTCAAATGTTTTCGGCGCAACGGTTCGATCGTTTATTACCAATTATAAAACAACTTTGCTAATTGTCAAACAAAATCAACGTTTCGATCCCAGTTTGGATCTTTTTCAAGATTTGTTTGAAACGCGTCTGTAAATGTACAATTTTTCTTTCATTGAATCATTCAATATTTCTGTTTCTTTTTTCAAAATTACTATAACATATTTAATTTACAGACGCGATTCAAATAAATCTTGAAAAAGATCCAAACTAGGATGGAAACGTTGATTTTGCTTGACAAGTAGCAAAGTTGCTTTATAATTCGTAATAAACGATCGAACCGTTGCGCTGGAAACATTAAAAAATTTATTATCAGCAAATACGATCGATAGAAGAAACATATTTACACGACAATATTCTTCGATTTTTTAATATTTTTCACTGTTTTATGTTTCACCCAGTTCATTTCTTCATAAATTCATAGAAAACCGCAGTGTATTCATCATACTTAATAAAAGGGGACAAATCGGTTTCATTAGAAGCATTGTACTGAGAGAGAAAGTAGCACATCGACAAGTTTATTGCTAGTTAAACAATGAGTATGAAGTTGAAACCGATCTAGGTTATATCAATCGATGTAAGGCGGTAAATTTGAAAAGTCATAATATGTTCTTAAATCCACTCTTACGAATATACCTTGTTGGTAAATCGTTATTAACTTTCACTTTTATTGGAATCACAAATACATACATTCAATTGTATGTGAGAGAACAGTTGATGAGACAAAAGTAAAGTTTATTGGAAAATTGGTCGGTAATGTGTTAAGAAACATTGTAAATTCGTTAAAAATCGATATGAGGACTTTGATTTTTTAGCTCGTGAACAGCTAGCTCGTCGATCTGGTCCACTGTGGCAGCGTTGGGATCATTTAGTACAGAGGCTTGGTTTTCATTTACACATTCAGTGGCACCCATAGGAGCCGCGTGGAATCGGAATCTCAATCGGTCTGGCAGAAATGACTCGAAGATAAATGAACGTCATCATCCACGCTACGAGTAGCAAAAAGCTTCAGGACGAATCGTTTGGTCACACACCGCTTGAATTTCAATCAGAATCGTTCGCTTTGTCTGTCTCTCGAAGCAGTGTCTATAAAATTTTCGGTTCACCGCACCGGTTCCGAAGGGAAAATCGTGCCAGTCACGTGCTAAACTGCCCTAACTCGGGGGTCGGAGTTACCGAAAACAGTTGCGGTATCCATTCACCCTACCATCGCTCTTCCACGTCACGGCGATCAATTACATCGCCGATTTTCCTATTCGTCAACAACACCGCAAATTTCTCCGATAGACAGTCAGCATGACTCTACCGAATTCAGGTTTACACTTCTCGACAAGTATTTACTTCAGCATCGAAGCTCAGCGAAATTTGGAAGAAAAATATTTTAAATACTATTTCGATTCATATATTCAGTATGAATTTGATATATCTTTTTTAGTAGAAGTAATTTGAGAAAGAAATGGTATTTTATAGCGAGATTCCATAATAATTGGAAGCACACGTTTATCTTTAGATCTCATATTTCGGTGACACAGAATCGATTGAACGACATAGAACAAAAATATTTAAAAATAAACCTCTACCGTTTTAAATACCCTTGAAGTAAAATGTTCTGTTGAAGTACTATTTGAACACATATTTTTCTGTAAATGTTTTCTTTCAAAAAGATACGCAGTATGGCAACATGAAAAAATGGAATTGTCAAATGTTAAATTGAATCGACAATTGTATTCTCGTAAAGTATTTATTCATTAAACAAACGTTGTAATCGGACGTTGTTATAAAACGTTTTATATCAGCTTATGTAAACCTAAAATATTTAGCTCTCATATAATTGCCACGTTAAAGAACCAAATGTGTCTATAGTAGTTCACAAATTACACACAAATTAATTTCCTATAATGATTGCATCAAATTGTGTAGGAAAATACACATAGAATGTGAATCATAAAGATAAAAGTCGAAAGAATATAAGATTCATTTAGCCGCATCGTAAAAACGGCTAGTGCATTCTATCTTGCCACTGTAACTTTTGCATCTGCCGTCCAAATGCGACATCCATAATCATGTGTCTAACACGTGCAGTCATGTCGTGAGAAACGGATTCACGTACGTTTTGCCAACTCCAGATGTTCGGGAAATCCGTTTGGTACAATTAGAAATCTTCTCATCGAAGATAAGAATTCATCGATATAGTAGATTTTTAATTTGTAGCACACACAAACTATACACAGACTTAATTTAAGTTAAGTCTGTGATCTATAAAAGTAGACGAATTACCTTACGAGGGTACATGTACACTGTACGCGATCTGTAATACCAACATAGTCACAAATCAGGTGGGTTTCTCTCGCCCTCTGCACCGACGAGATACTATTAAAGACTGCCATCCCCTGTGTTATTCAGCGGGACCGGTAATCGGGCGCGACGGGCGCGGGGATAACGTAGAACTTACAGTGATCTGAAATACCACATTGCTAAAAGTTCTACCACCGACGAGATACTCGTCAAATAGAAGAAGAATGATATAGTGTAGAATCCTCACATAACCCATACTGTAATTGCCTTATAATACTGTCACCGACGAGATACTATCTCGTCTCTTTATCTAAATAGAACCAGACGATATATGACATTGTTCACGCCCGGGGCGAACCAGTTTGAATAATACATATGTTTTGATCTGAAGGAAGGTAAAATTGCAAAATGTTGTGGAAGACAATAGGTATAGGAATAGAATTTATTGAAAAATCAACATATTTATTAAATGTGCAGCTATTAGCTCGGTATTATC
>CM052287.1:3216595-3228989 GCA_028455765.1 Lasioglossum oenotherae | reverse complement strand
CCCCCCAGGGAACGCAGTGCGTTGAGGTGACTCGATCGCCGTGACAATGATTGAAAAATTTATTATTTCCAGCTGGTTAATGTTTATAACAATTCTATTTTACAGCGATGTCCACAAACAATCCCTTGGCTATCTGACCACCTAATTTTTTAGTCAAAGTGGCTAATAGTTTCGTGATACGGAATAACTTTTAACCATGAACATTTACACGCATTAATTTATTCGATACAATTCACAGATAAATTTATTATTTCTGGCTGTTTAATATTTATAACAATTCCTTTTGCTACTGATGTTAACAAGCACTCCCTTGACCACCTTGCTATCTAAATTTTTCGTAAAAATAGACAATTATACTCGAGATTGAGAATAACTTTTATACCATGAACATTCGCACGCATTCATTTATTCAATATAATTCACAGATAAATTTATTATTTCTGGCTGTTTAATGTTTATAACAATTCCTTTTGCTACTGATGTTAACTCCCTTGAACACCTTGCCATCTAATTTTTTACAGTAAAGTCTTTTCAACATATTTCTGTTGTCACAGATCGATTTTTGGAACATTTATGTATAAAAAAGTGGAAGGTAATAATTCTCGTTTATGAAATGTTTTGAAATTACAAACTGAGGTGTCTCATATAAAATTTGAAATAGGATTTGTTGATTTTCCTAAAATTATGCTTCAATCATATATTTCTAGGAATTTTTTGTGCTTGAGTTTTGCTTTTAATATTGAAACCAACATCGTCTGAAACAGAGTTGGGCAAAAATTTAATCAACGATTGACGACTAAATGTCTATTTCAATCGTTAATCGCAATTAACAATTAATCTCCTCGTTTACACGTTAATTGTGGTTAATGATTAAATACTTATTAATCGTTAATAAGTATTTAAATAACTATTCGATTAAATACTTATTAATCGTTAATTGCGGTTAACGATTTTCACTTTAGTCGTTAATTGCGATTAACGATTATTAATCGTCAATCGGATAATTGATTAATGATTATAACTGCTAAAATCTCGAAATGAAATACGTAATCAGAACTGTATGAATACTGAACAAAATGTAAACTGAGTTTAGGTGTATTGTCATTTGGTCTATAGTCTATAATACAAATTCTGTTTACGTGCTTTTATGTTTGAAGTTATTATTCCTGAAAAGCTACGGCCATGTTTTTGTTGAAATATATTATTATTTCTGTCAATTCTTCATCCGCTCTCTGCTTCCTCTCTTCAACAATTGATTAAATCATCTAATTTTTCAATGATTTCTTTTTTTAATCAACGATTGACGATTAAATCAATCGAGTGAATAAATCGCCGATTTTTCGACGATTTCTTTTTTTTAATCGCATACATTAATCAATCAATCATGATTAAAATTTTAATCGATTAATGCCCAACTCTGGTCTGAAGTATCTGCTCGGTACAGAATGTAACAATTCATGGTGCTAAATATGGTTCCGTGACGATTTGCCTTCTGCACCGACGAGATCATGTCGATGGCCTTCTGTTTCTCATTCTGGTCAGAATATATCTTCGAGGGCGTAAGAGAACACCGAAATAGTCGGGTGACACGAACTCCCATAAGGCTGGCATCGGTGCCCTCTGCACAAATAGAACAGTCAGCTAGGGAACTAGCCGTACTGTTGGCAAAAGCGAGAGGTGACAATAACTTATCGACAGTCGGTAAGGTGTCGGTCATAGTGGAATCTTCTTTTTCAATTGTAACTAAGTGGTCCAGTCATCGCAATAATTTTCCTGTTTCTAAAGTTATCTTATCATGGATGGAATATAAGCTTGAATTTGTAGAAAGTACGATATTGCTGTAACATCTTGCAATACAGAGTTGGGCAGTAATTAATTACATGAGTATTTAATTACATCTTCAATTACACGTGCGAAAGTGGACTATAATTACAATAAGAAGAATGGTTAAATCTTCCAAAACATAAAAATTAGTGGTTTAGAAGAACTATTATACTGAAGTAATTGTTAGACTCGATTACAATTACTGTAATTGTGTTAAGTAATTGCAATTACTCCTTTCACAATTACTGGTTGAGCCAAAGTAATCGCAATTAACAATTACATGTAATTGTAATTTACTTTTTGCAATTTTAAGTAATTTTAATGCAATCACAAGTAATTCTAATTGGTAGTTGCAATTACTTAACACCATAATGGCACTAAAAAAAGTAATTAGATACCTACTCAATGGAAATGTCTAAAATGTTGCTTTTCATGTAACAAAGTCGTGAAGGAGTAAAATCAATTGTTATGTTATTCCTGCTTCCCACAATCAATGTAAAACATTTTTATTTTGCATAAAGATTTGCAGTCTACTAATCAATTACTGAACGTTTAAGTATTGTGTGAGGTATTATATCAATTTTATATTCAAAGAAAGAAACAAATTGCTATAGAATCGAATTATTCTAGATCGGAAGAAATGTTCAATTTTCGCGTGCAAGGGGTTCAATATCCATTAAAGGTTTAAGTCCAGTTAACGGTAAACTAGATTTATGCTGCATCCAGACTTCGCTGAATAAGAACAAATTACGACTACAATAGAAAGTTATTGTACTTTAACAGTTCGTTCGAAGAAAAGGTTCGGAAACATCGTAACCGTTTGCAAAGTAGGCGATTCACGAACAACGCGTGTACAGCGAATTTCCTTTGTCTTCTGTCTCGTTGTTGTCAATGCAGACGGCAAATAAAAGTTGGAAATGCGGGTCGCAGTGTATTGGTAAAACGAGGTGCACATGCGATCCTCAGGATGTAAGGGGGAGAAGCACGTTTCCGGCCGTGCAGGTACGCAGACCGGAAGTGCTGGTTGAACCACCACGATCAACCGTGATGGTGTGACTTTAACCGAACGGCCGGGAAGATTTTCTGATTTCTGACTTGCTCGTTGTCCGTGAAGATCGTAGATTCGACTTTGACGACGACGTTCACGGTATACATACAACGGGTCATTGTCCCCCCCCCCCCCGCTTTTACGTGGGAATGACCCCGAAACCAGCTTGTAACCGTAGCCGAACTTGACATCGTTACGCTTTCAGCATATTATGAAATCGCTATCGTGCCACAAAGGAAAAAATCATTATTATCGTACAGAAAATACGCTGACCGTAAATTATTCATCACGAGACTAGCCATGCATTACTAATATGTGTCGCATTGTATTCGAGCACAGTATACCTATGTGTAGTACACGGTTTTATTTCTCGTCGATAATACCATGCTGATAAACTTCAATGCAGACGACAATGAAAACAACTACGACCACATACCGCTTCATAATTACTGCTGCGGTTCTTTATGCATTCATGAAGAAATTGGTTGGGTGAAATATGAAATATTGAAAGATTAAACAAGTATTAAAACATCGTGATGTTGTTTTTTAATGTAACAAAGTCGTTAAGGGATGAAATCAATTTTTAATGTTGTCCCACTATATCGCACAATCAATGCTGAACCTTTTTACATATTTTGCATAAAGATTCGCGGTCTAATTACGCCACTAAAAATTACTGTACCATTATTCAAAATATTAATATTATTTTCATTATTTTCTTTGAAGAATTAATACAAACACGTTTCGTAAGTTTTCGAAATTATTAATCAATTCTTACTCGATTTCGCTACTACGTTTTGTGCTAAGTTTAAACCTTTTCGCCCCTCATGCTAATTTTACTTATCAGCCACGAATCTGCTGGCATTAGCGCTGACTTTAGCCGTCATCCTACGTAACTTAAATCGATGAAACACGTGAATTAAGAGTTTGCCTTTACTCGAAAGTAACTTTGAGGTGTTCCTCCTACCTCGTTCTGTTCTAGCGAAAATGATAGAACTAAAAGCTTCAAATATTATAAATTTACTGTTATTATGCTACGTTTCAATAATATTACTGGATCCACAACATTGTCTACAGTATTGTTAAATGTGTATTTGCAATTCGCAAACACCAATACTTCATAAATAGGGTAGAGAGATATAATATAAAGAGGTTTCGACTTATCGAAGTTTTCGAGTGAGAGAGAAAGAGTTTACCACCCTACGAAAATTCGCCTTACGGGGGGTTCGTAATACCAGAGTTAATTATTTGCTGATTGTAATAGTTTTAGAGAAAGAAAAGTTCAATTTTTGAAGATGAGTTATTTGGCTCTTACATATTACTCTATCACTATTAAAGAAATCTGTGATTTTACTCTGCGTTGCTGAATCAACACTAACAGATTGTCGATCAATGATATTTTCAACGGTAACCAAAGCAGACAATACATTTTCTTTCTACGAAACTTCGTAAAACATTTACCGCTGTTTTGGCTTGTTCAACTTTTTCACACGTATGGGAATTAATTCGGGTTGATGGAGATTTTATTTCGAAAGGGAATTAACACATTAATATATTATCAGCTATAATTTTAAAACTGTTTAATTATCTTACTGTATTTTTGTTGACATGGGAGCTCCTGCCTTCACGCCTCGACCTTAAAATCCCGCGCTGTTCCGAGAGAAAGAAGCGTTACGCGAGTCTCTATAAAAAAAATTATACCAGGTTAGCAAGGAGAAAGTAGCCCGTCAATCTAGTTCGTATTGCTCCCAGGAAAAATATTTGTGGATGGGTAGATACGTGTGATTCCACACGTTGCCGCTTCCCGATAGTTATTCAAACGCGCACAGCTGTCTGTTATCTCGCATTTAAAAAAAAAGCCGAGCTCGACATCGATATCTATTCATTCCGACCGATGAAATTTTCATTGAGACGAAACTGTTTCTTCTCCAAATGGTCGGCGGAGTGTTATCGTACGACGGGCAAACTTCCGCAATTCAGTTTATTAATTGATACTCGTCTCAGCCAGTAGAATCAGGCGAAAGTTTCTCATCTCGGAGATAAAGAAGGGAGCACCAACAACCTAACTAACAACTGATCTAAATACGAACTTTGTTTATTATCGTTCGTTGCTCGGCATCTGAAACTTTCAAAACTATAATTATGAAGCTTTTGTAGGTTTATCTATAAAACACTGAAGGTGACCTTGATAACTCTGGAAAAAAAAATTTGTTGCCATCAGCTTAAAGCTCTTCTCGAAGCGCGTTATTTCAGCTAAAAGAGTTTCTGATCGAACCGCCAGCAACAGAGTAATCTAAGCGGATCACGCTTCGTGACTCAGCCTGTATTCGCCTAAAACACGGAGAGGGTAGGAAGAAGTGCCATCAATTACGTGACCGACTGTAGTTTAGACATTTTCGCAAACTTCTAAGAGAACTATAAGCCATTTGATCTGTAAAATACGACTTGTACGTTATACGTAGATAAATGGCTGCCGTTGCACGTAAAAATATACTATTCTCTGAAGGAAAGGTTCGAGTACGCGAAGGGTCGCGACAAGGTTAACGTTTTGAAAGACTCGCGCGAGATATTCTGGATGTCTAGGGAAGAAGGTGAAATGGGTGGTGAGGTCATAGCGTCGCGGGACGCTTATAGCCGTGGAGCGTCGTTTTCGGCCGCAGGAAGTTGGGTAAAATAATGAAAGAGGTGGACACAAAGGAATGAGAAGCCTCAGTACCTACCTGCCTACCGGCAGCGAAATAAGTCGACCACGAAATGACATCCGCTCTCCTGCCAGTCTTCCTCCGCCATGACAGCCCGTTTCCTCTTGGTTTCACCTTCCTCCACCTGTCGTTACCTTCAAACACGAAAGAATTCGTCCTGCCGTCCAGCTAACGGAAACACCGGACCCAACCGTATGATCTTACTCCTGGCATGTCATGTCCAACTAATTTTATTTTTCCGACTGCAAGCTGCTTTAACTCGACGAATGCGTTCGCTAAAGGGAGCCACTTGTACATCGTATCCTCCACTCGTTATATGTATCCTGCTTTTCAGCTTCTTGGCTTCCATCTTTGCCAAATGTTATCATTTTACCGCTGATGTTCGTGCATTCGCAGCTTGCGAAAATCTTCCAGAAAGATTGCGCATACTTATGTAAGGATATACATATATGTACGGTGTTTCAATAACTTTTTTCACAGCGACACCGCCATTACTCGTAATGATTACACTGCGGATTTTATGCATTTATTACAAAAACGGGTACGTACAATTGGAAGCAGTGGACGTATTAAAAAGATTTAAGGACATCACTGATCTGTAAAAAATATGTTGAGAAAATTGCATTTGGACGGAATTGCGAAAAAATAGTAAACATTGATTTTTACAACTTTTTTAACTGGGCCAATAACGAAAATTCAAAAGATGTGTCGGATCAACTGGTGTAAATTATATACGCGCCGAAAATTTCATTGAAATTGGCTAATCGGTTCACGAGTTATAAACGATCGAAAGTGGTATGGCCGAAAGTCTTAAAAAATTGCAATTTTTACCACTTTTGATCGTTTATAACTAGTGAACCAGTTAACCAATTTCAATGAAATTTTCAGAGCGTATATAATTTACACAAGTTGAACAAACACATCTTTCAAATTTTCGTTATTGGCCCAGCTAAAAAAGTAGTAAAATATCTTATTTTTCAGACGTCATTTACTAAACTAATTCTTCTAGCCTTACGGAGAAATTGAAGTGGTTTGGTCCCTTCGTATAAAAGTTATTCAGATTTAAAGTGTGTGGAATCAGTTATGCTCTTTACTGTATGTACAATATATGTCCGATCATTTTGCACCCGGTACGGTCAGTGTCAAATTAGTTTTTTTTTTACGAACACATCATTTACGTAGCTTGCATACAACTGTCTGCAACTTGTTCATTTTAATTTGTTTTCCCAAAGTATCCCCTGGAAATATTTGATGCATCTTTTAATACGTCGTCGAGTAAATAAAGACAAAATAATCGACGTCTTAAATTGTGATTTTCAGAAGTAGAAACCCGTGTAAATCCAACGAAAACTAGCATTACTTTGAAATATCACTCTGCGCAGCTCTACAGCGTGCCTATTTCCGTTCTGTTTCCAACTGGTAGTGGTCGAACGATTTATCAAATGTTCTTTAACATTTTCAGTTCGCGTCGTGATTTGTTACTAAGAATAAAGTATTTTACACGCTTTCTTCACGTTGTTATTATAGAAACTGAAACTATTCCGCGCGTGGCGCTTTATGACTCGTGACCGACTCGTCAGTTCTTGACAATTTAACCCTTCATGTTCGGAATCGTCTTATTCTTATTTTTTACTGCTCTCCTTATTTTCGATACTTTATAGCAGTGCAGTGTGTACATTACAGGATATAGAGGATCACGAGAAACTTTAAAATTGATTGGTACTTTTCTACCAATTCTACATTGCTGTTATATACTAATTGATTTTCTGGAGTTCGGTTACTATTTCGCTGTAGATACGATGACGTCATTGGGATTAATAGTGTTCGACGTAGAATTGTTTCTCTACCTATCAAGTTTACTGTAGGTTATTTGCTTGACCTACTTCTGAGGGCTCAACCGAAGAGAATGCTTAGTATCAAAAGGATTATTTCAAAACGTTTACTTTCCGTTAGGTATCTATATGGAGAAAATCTACTCGCGTTATAACTCGGTTATGGCGGTTTACGAATATATGCAAAAGATTAAACAGAAATGTCACGTAAACAATACTTGTCTCGTATAAGACCGTAACTATTTAATTCTAATAAGTGGACAGCGGATCTTTATGCAAAATGAAAATGTTCTATCTGAATTTCAACAAACTGGAGTGAAATAGAGATTCGATTTCTCTCTTAAAATGGAGGTAAATTATTTCGTAATAATTTGTAAATAGCAAAGATAATTTAATATAATATTATTTGGAAAAATAAAACAGAGTTTGGATCAGTGCAATGATTTAACTCCAAGTTATGCCAACGAAACCATTAATAGCAGTTACGTTCATCGTTGCTCGTTGATTTTTACTGAATGAATATACATACAGTTCATTTCTATAGTCCAACGGACATCGAGGTGAATCAGATCAACTCTGTATGCAAAAAAACTAACGGTTACAGCTATTTGCTGAACATGTACACACAAGGATTTGTTCTAATGGCGGAAAACAATTTTTTCCTTGGACTACGGCAATAATTTATCTCTGTCATTAGCATTAATTTTTCAAGGTCAACTGTACGAGGTAAAACAATTTAACTAGCGGTGATAAAACGTGGTACGATTACGAATTCGCAACGGAGAAAAACACAATTACTAGGGACAAAAACATTAAAAATTTGGTATCAATTTACTTAACTATATTAATTCAATGTTGTTGTTGTTGTTGTTGTTAGAAAAAAATGTTTGCATTGGTTGCAAGCAGAGGTGGGCATTATTTGGCGAAAAAAATATTTGAAAAACTTTTTAATATTTTCGATTTTATTTTGCTTAAAGAAAATAGTATTTTAAATAAGATATTGAACTTCGAAAATAAAGTATTTCCATTTTAACAATCTGAAACACGAAATAACATATTTTACTTTTTGCATTGTTATAAGTTCTAATTATACTGCGGATACTGCGTACCAAAGATTTTTCAAAACTATAACGTGTTAATAGTGTCAGTGTCGCACCCAGGATGTAATCTTGGGGGGGGACCGTGTTGAACCCAGCCCTAGGTTTTGATGACCTTTTTCTTAGCCAAAATATCTGTCAACAGCACCCAGGGCTATTCCGCGATTTTAATTTTGGAAGCTAAACATTTTTTATTTGGGGGGGACTTGGCCCTCTGGCTCCCCCTGGGTGCGCCACTGAATAGTGTGAGCGAAGTAACTCTAACGAACGAGCGTTAAAATCGGGACCGGGACCGTGATCGTGATCCTGGGATCGCTGTGATAAAACACGGTCAGTGATCTTGCACGGCGTCGCTACATACCTGCGTAATTCTTCGCGAAAAGAATCGATTGGTCGTTAAATCGCAATAAGAGAGTGAGGAAAAAAGGAAGATCGAAGTTCCCGTGGCATCGAGTTTACGCGCTCGATGGCGACCATGGCAACGTTTGTTCACGGTACGACAGCAGGATGTTGAAGCGATCGGGTCTCGCGGGGCGTGGAGGGGCCAACGTGCTGCGGCGTAGCAGGGCGGGAAGGAGCGTTGAGGGGAAGAGAGCGTGAGAGAAAGAGGGGCGGAGGAGGAGGGGCATGGCGGAGAAGCAAGGGGGCAGGGACAGCAGACGAGGCAAGCCTCTCGAACCGTACGGTCTCGGTCTCGACGGTCTCGATGCCAGTCGCGTTTCTGCACTTCCACCTAGTCGAGGTGTCTGTACGCGCGATTCCGTTGTGTGTCCGCTTTTGTTTGTGCGCGCGCGTGTGTACACGATCCTTTCTGGCGAACGCGCCCACGGTGTAAACACTTTCTATTCTGACCTCGCTCGGTAAATCGAAACGTGGGCGACGAACAGAGGTGGCCGGAGAGACCGCGACCAGTCAGGAAAAGAGTGACACACTCTTACACACGCACACACACACATTTATCACACACAGAAACACACGCACCCATACATTCACACGTATACACAATCGTCGTTCGGTGGCGATTCTGTGCGAGGTTTATCGCTCGGTAGAATCGCGGAGATCGAATTACAAGAATGACAGTGAACGTCAGGGTCGAAACGAACTATCGCGTGTCCCAGCCTCCGGTGAACCACGAACGAATGGGATCCTAGTTCTTCAGTGTGGCTGTACGCGGGGGACAGGCGCGTGTAATGTCAGTGAACAAGGCACGCTAACTTTCCGCGTTCACCAAAGGCTCGGTGGCGAAAGGCGAAAGTTTTTGTGTTGACCCCGGTGCTGCTGCCGCCGCTGCTGCCGATCGAAACTCCTGCTGGCTCGTTTTGCCGCGGTGAATCTGCCTTGTCTTATTGTTGGCAGCGTTTAACGTGTTGCTTTCAAACGGTTTTACTCTTTTTCGCGCGGGTTTAGGGCGCGTCGGCAAGAACGAATAAGTGGCACGTATGCATGCCTTGCTCGGATACCAGTGCGATCTGCGGCCAAGTCCGACTTCATTTAGAATTTACTCGAGAGGAGAGTCTATTATTCGGAGGATCGGCGCAAGCTATACGTACACACCATAAAGGGTGCAACAGGACACTCGCGTTAGGTTAGGTCCGGAGCATCGAAGATCGAACTGGTTCCCGTAGTGCGGACGTCCGCGGGGATACCGACGCACGGTTGTTTGGTGGTCTTCGGGCGATATCGAGGATACAGTAGACTGTAGACGGTTATGATGGGTGTACTGAGGTGGAGGCACGATCTCAGATCGGATGCCGGCCAACAGCAGCAACAACAACGACCAAACGCAGACCGGTCCTCCACAGGACACAATAATCATGCGCACGCGCACACCCACACGCACACACTGCCGAAACTTATATCACAGGTGAGTTTTTCCCGCGCTCTCCCGACACAATCACGCGTCCTGATCAAACTCGATTTCGGAGCTGGGTAACGTTTAACGGGAAAATGTTATTTTAACCCCTTGCCGGTGTCATTTTGTCCACAGCTGCAGTGGTTCTGCAGTGGAACGTTTTTACGTTTCCATGAACATCTCGTAGAAGAGAACATTTATTTATTTGGTAAAGTTGCCGATGATGCGGGTCCTCGCCGATCGACAACGATTTTCACCGACAACGAATTTGATCCACAACGACTTGAGACGACCACAGTATTTTAATACTATATGATAATACATATAATTAGACTGTAATCTTTATGCAAAATAAACAATTTCTACATCAGTTGCAAGAAACAGGGGCCAGAAATTTTTTTCTTCTCACTATCTTATACAGTTGAAGCTAATACACTGATGTCCTTAAATCTTTTTAGTATGCTCACTGCTTTAAATTGTACGTACCTATTTTTGTTATAAATGCATAAAATCCGCAGTCTACATGTAATACATATGATAATGCATACTGTGTATACTCGTCTCAAGTCGTTGTGGATCGAATTAGTTGTCGGTTAAAGGCGTTGCTGGTCAAATCTGGAGTCGGTGAAAACCGTGTCGGGGAAAATCTTGACATCTTCAACTAGAAAAAGATACTCCAATAAAAAGAAAGAGCTTGAGAATCAATACTAATCTAATACCTCGTCTATTAATTCGTGAATTAACAAGTTAGCGTAATTTGGCTTGGCAATAAAGTCAACTTTATGAAAGAAATTATATTTTAACGCAAAAATCTATAATACATCAATTAATTTTGAGAGTTCAAATACGACAATTTGCATTGAACAAAGTCCTATTTTTAAAGCAGTACATATTCTTGAAATAAAATATTGTTTTCAGATAATATTTTCTGCCGAATTCCACTTCTCAGTTTCTCGCTGCTCCGTGAATTCTCTCGGACACGTTGAGGGGGAATTCGGTCGATTTGACTGGTATCAACTCACGACGTTGTACGCGCTACCCTCGCCAGTTCTTCTTTTGCCTCGCTCTTGAGATTAGGATGTTCTTTGCTCGGGATTAGGGGACTGCTTATCGTTTGAATCAGATGTGCGAAGGCAGAGTCTGTATTGCCGACAGATGTAGTATAACGGTGAAAAGGAAACGTACGGACTACTGATACCTTACCTTCCATTTTACGAATGGGATGTGTGTTCCCAGCAGGGTTGTAATGTATGTTATCGTAAAATATACATATATGTACTAATACCCTTGTATTATCGTATTACGTCCACATTCGAACATTGGAATTGGAACTTACAACAAGCTTTTTACTGTATTACTTACCGGTGAAAATTACACATTTCTTACACAACCTAGAATAATTCCATTCTACAGGGTAATTCACCTATAACTTGTGTGACCATCTTGAATATCTTTGTTGTTTTTAACAAAGATATTCAGGGTGGTCAAGTTAGGTGAAATACCCTGTATAATAAATTTGTTAATAAATTTGAAATGTTTAGTGCTCACAGCTGATCACTTTTTAACAATGTCAATTTTGGTCATCAACCAATAAGCTACCCTCAGGGATGTAATCCAGTAATTTCTTTCGGAATTATTTTCTTAAAAAGAGATTTTTAAGATCTTTGTTGATATCATACTCTAATAGGCTTCCGATAAATTATGTATTAAGAGTGATAATCAGTTTATTTATTGATGTTTTTATGTGAAATTATTATGGATCAGTTATGGGCGTGTCAGCATATTAAGTTGAGAATACTTTCCATATTAATTTTCATTTCTGATAGAATTTATTCGAGGTATTTGTTAATTTTCACTTCTGATAGAATTTATTCGAGGTATTTGTTAATTTTCACTTCTGATAGAATTTATTCGAGGTATTTGTTAATTTTCACAGCGCATTAATTCGGAGAAAGTCCAAGTCAATGCCTATGAACTGTTTACACAACGTTCTATAAATATTAGCCCGCGACATGATACGAGAGATTGTTAAAAAAAAA
>CM052287.1:3178469-3216495 GCA_028455765.1 Lasioglossum oenotherae | reverse complement strand
ACTGTTGATCCTGTGATGACCTTTGTGTTTGTTGGAACTTCCGGGTTAGTATCATTGAGGCTGCGGTTAGGTCCGTCGAATGGCTTCAGGCGATTCACGTTATCTTAGGAAATACCCAAGGGTAAAATTGCTCGCAGCCAGAAGAGTCGAGTGAGTTTTCAAGCTCCTCAGCCGAATAAACCGATTAATAAGCGGACGCAGCAACTTATCCGATTGGTCACGCCTTCGGTTGTGGTTTCGCTCGTTTCCCATCCAGATGTAACGCCCGAGGTACTCCGTAAGCGACTGCAAACTCTAAACCACACTAAATGTTGGCTCCGAGCTTTGCATCGCGTTTTCCATTCCCCGAGAATGATAAATCAGGTTCACTGAGCTCCACACACAAACTCCCGAGGAGAGTTCGCGAGAAGGTTTCAGACAACATTAAACACGACTTTTTTATGTTGCAATTTTGCTGTTTGCACTTTCGTCAATGAATATCAGATGGGCTTCTTGTGTTCTTAAGAGGACTCCGGTGTTTGAAACTCGCTAAACGAAATGTTAACTTTTTGAAAATATTTCTCGAAGAACAACTTATTCGAGAAGTTAGCGAGTTTAACCGTTTGCCTTATAACGTCGAGTCGGCGGTGAAAGTTTTGGCCCCAATGTACATATTAACTATGTATCGCGTTAATAAACTGCGGGTCCCCAGGCAAAATAAGAATTGTCCAATTGTCAGAAACCAAAGTAAAATCAAACTGTATTTTCTCTCTTGGTCGTCTTAAATCCTTTTAATATCTCTTCAGTTTTGCGTTTCATCTGTTTCTTCATAAATGCAATATTAAGTTATGAGTAGACTGCGGATTTTATGCATTTATGACAAAAATTGGCACGTGTAATTTAAAGCAGTGGACGAATTACGAAGATTTAAGGACATCTGTGTATTAATTTCAGCTTAATAAGACAATTAAAAGAAAAAAGAATTTTCTATTTCGCTCCTGTGTTTTGCAATCAATTTAACATTTTTTATTTTGCATAAAGATCCACAATCTAGTTATTATATGAATTAACACTAGCTTTATGTAGTACCAAAAATGACTTTTTTTGCATTACCTTGTGCAACTAACAAGAATATATTATCCGAATCAGTAAAATCTAGGGGATCAAGTATGTTAAAAAAGTCCAAAATTTCTGGTCCTGTAAATTTAAGTTTAACCCAGTCTTCGATGGTTCAAAAACTAATGAAAGATTACTTTAACGAATTAGTTTTGTTACCATTAACAGTATATTTGTAACTACTATTTATCGTGTAATATGTACATACATATACAATTTGGAGTAATGTATCACATTACTAATTACAGCACTAGCATTCTTGTATTTAATTAGTAATTTTAAAACTGTTCTATTTTCCGAACCACCTCAGTCCCGATTAGTTCGGATAATTGACATCCTACTGTATACTCAGAGAAATAAAGCTGAATAATTTCACACGAATGCACGTTTACGATCTCAGTAAATTATATAAATCTATAATTATATAAATTGTCAGTCATTTTGACGTGAACCTAGTGCTAAGAAGCTTGGTGTAATGTTGAAAGAAGCATATGTGTAACATCCAGCCGATTATGTTCAGCCCAGTTTTTAAGTTGGTAGCATTCTGCGGATGCGATAAGCGTCGATTGACGTCGTTAGCAGAAGTGACCGCGGTTCACGACGACAATTTCATTCCTGGCACCACCTTCTGCTTTATGTATGTATATACGAATCTGTACATGGGCGCGTCCAACTATGCGCGCCCGTGCTGAATTATTCATCCCCGCGGGAGACAGCGTCCCTCTTGTTTCTTTCTCCTTCTTCGGCGCAACGGATAAGAGAGGGCTCCTTTTTTCCCTCTACTTTTCTCCTTCTTCTTTTCTCTTTTCTCTTCTTTTTTTGGTCATACAACAGAGACGAGGTACAGAGAACCCGACACTCTCGTCCGCGAGATATTCTGAAAATTCTAGAACCAAAATCGCACTAACGAAATTTCGTGCATCAATTGCGGACTGGAATTAAAAAAGACTGCAAGTGCCGAAAAAAAAATCTATATAAAACTTATAAGAATGCAATTTATTTCAGAGACACAATTAAAAAGGAGAAAAAATATCAAAATGAGGAAAAAAAATTAGAACATTGCAATTTTCTGCCTTATTCGTGGAAAAACGATTATGAAAACATGGAACTTGCAGCCCTTTTTAATTCTAGTCTCCAATTTTAAGAAACAGGGGCCAAATACGAAGTTGTTCTTTCCTTTACTTACTCTAATGATAAATGGATATTGGTTTTACCCCTGTTTAATAGTTTTTCCACTTGCTTTTGTGTTCTTACCTGTATTTGTCATTCCACACGGCAATTCCCATGGAAAATGTGTGTGTGCAGCATAAGATTTACCCCATAAGTGCGACTTTACATATGTAATCTGTACGCAGAGTTTACTCGCGGAGCATCGCGTGAATGTTTGCCGATGCATTTATGCAACCATTGTACAACGTTATTTGCACACGTGCACGAATCCGACTCCTAACGGCGATTTTTACTTTTATTAGAGATTTCGAAGAGTGTCGGACCAAAGTTTGTAGAAGCAGTTTCAATTTCCTTCGTTTCGTTACGAAGATGGATTATCCTTCAAACTTTCCTAATTGGCTCCAGATGCTTGGAAATTGTCGATAACTGCGAATCGATGCCGTAAATATATGGGCAGTTGTTACTCTGTTTTCAAGCGTATGTATGTGTATACATATGCATAACGCCTATCAATAATTTTTTGTTGAGAAGAATGGAAGAAATAGAGCATAATTCATTAAAGTGTAAAAATATGTAGTGGCACTCTGAAAACTTCAATAGAAACTCGACAATTCTTTGCTCCCGGATTTTCTAAAAAATCGAATTTGTAACCAAAAATTCTGAAATAATTCACTGTTGTGTGCACTATTAGGTTGAATGTTGCTGAATTTTTTCGTAATTTTTTGTTGAGCAGAACAGACGAAATAGAGCATAATTGACTAAAGTGTGTTCACCCTATAACTATCCTTGTGGTAGGGGCACCGACCTCAAACTTGAAGTCCAATCTCAATTTGGTTTGGGGGTAGTTTCCAGCATCTTACCTTGCTATTTTCTTTGTCGTGGTGGACTGAGGCTTCTGTGTTATACTGTACGTTTCCTTGCACGAAATTCTGCTGACAAAACTGTGTGTAGAAATGCTTTTTCTATCATAGAAATTGCAGAGACTGCCGATGCACTTTACCTTTTACCAGTCCATCTAAATTCCAGACATTTGGGAAACAGAGTTGCACACCGCGGTGTAGGTGAGCGACTGTTTAAAGGTATGCAAATACACACGAGGTATACGGATAGGCAATTAAATGCACGGCTTGTGGACTGGCGGACTTGCGAAACGTGTCTATGCTCGCGCGTGTGTGTATGTGTGGTCGCGTAGACGAATCGCAATATATGTACGTAGATAGACGACGAAGATGGAAAGGAAGAGGAGTCGGAGGAGAAACGATGAATCTGTACTCACGCAGTTTGCTTAGGGTCGAGGGATAATGCAGCAAATTCCCTGGCTTGTCAGGGGTTAAAAAGGCCCCTCTTTTCGCCGATTTTCTGTCTCGCCCTTACCGTTTTCGTTATTAATACCAGAGTTGAGTTCAGTCTATCCCCTTCCACGTTGGCGCCCTCTTTCCTGTCTCTATCTCTCTCTCTCTCTCTCGCGCGCCTGCTCCCTTGTTTGCCCTGGTCTTACCTCGGTTAGCTAAACTCCCCTGAGAACTCGTTCCACCTACTGATTCGTCGATGTGGAGCGCGGACGTTAAAAGAAATGGGCGTCATTTTGGTTATCCTAATGACTGTTTTCTCGTTAGAGGCAGCGTTCGTATAGTTCGTTACCACTCGGAGACGCCAGTCGTTCTCAGACCATTCTATACTCCGCAGTTCTTACACCCACGGATTAGAAAGTCTTGCGGTGGGAATGGATGAATCTATTTGAATATCATTTTAGATGTTCCCCGCACTCGTCAGAGTTTCTGCACGGAAACTTCATTTAATCCATTTGATTCGTTTGCTGTCTAGACTTTCGAATTAGGTTCCAATGGTTCATATCTATGATTGGAATCGTTTCTGCAAAATATAATTTATTAGATTGTGTTCTCTATATTTTAAATTTGTCCTGCACTGAGAAAAAAAAGTAGTTACTTCAATAACACGCGTGTTATTGTAATTTTTTACTTCGATGAATATCATTGTATTCTTTTCAATAGTATGAAATTTAGAAGCAAATCGTGATGTATTTGAATTGTCTATCATGAAATGATTGAAAATAGTATTTGATTCAATACCGTATACTATTATTCGTAATATTTCTTTTTTTCCTTCAATCAGATATGTTGTCAAAAAAAATTTGAGAAATGTATTGATTTATACTGCAATTGTTTCGAAGCCATATCTTATTTTTTTGAGAACATTGATGGTCAAGCTATTGGCTTATATGATTGGCGGAAGTGAGTTTTGCTATTGAAATTCAATAGTATTAAATATTAAAATAAGTTCATATGAAATTGGCACTATTCAATAGTACATCTTATTGAATCAACATATATTTTTTTTTGTTTCGACAGGATTTTTTTCTCAGTGTGGGTAAAGACGGAAGTTTTCACAGAGGTGGTGGTCACATCGTTTCCTCAAGTTTGTATTTCGTCTATTCTGTTACCAAACAAGACATCCGCTTTACTTAAATAGTTGTTAACTTCGCTCTCCATTTCTCGTGTGTCACGACGTAATTTCCAATTACGAATTGATGCGTCACATTTCCTACTTAACTGCTTCAGGCGTCTAACGTGCAATTAACAAGGATGTAACTAATGAAATCAATGCGATAATATCTCATTGTTGTAAACTTCCAGAGGCCGAAAACGATACAACTTCTCGTTGCCCCGTAACTCGGCGCTAACTATCCCAGAAATGATTCCGCGCAACTTCCGTATGTTAACAGGAAGCACTGCATAACGTATGATTATTGCTTAATGCATATCAAAGCAGTTGCAACTACAAATGGCATCAATGAAACGGACGCTACGGAGTCCGTCAGTTTTGCATATCACGCTTTCATTTCGCAAGATTTCGCGATGAATCATAGGAAAGTGACTCCCGTGAAGGTAGGACCTCATCGGGTGATTAACGAGTCGCGTGTGTTTGGCTTTTCCATACAACGATCATTTCATATACATCAAATTTTCGTGAAGAGGATCTGTAGTATTCGATGAAAAATATGACTGGAAATTTTGTTTCTGGGCCAAGGTGATTCGAGTACTCAATTTTATTACCTATTCGGCATTGCCCGACAGAGTAAACATAAACAGGAGAGCATGATAGCAGTCTTCAGCGATATCTTCCAGTGCGGCTTTATACGAAGAAATATCCTGAGTTTTTAGGCGTCACAGAGCATCCTATACATTTAGTGATATTTTCGAGAAGTTTTTCATTAGAGAGGGAAGGATTATTCTTGACCTAAGCCTTGGTCGAGATACAGGGCGTTCCAAAACTGGGGGAAATTATTTTTCCATTTTTGGAACATTCTGAAAGACGAGTGGGGGTGAGGGGAATTTTCAAAAAATTTTTCCTTCATTTTAGATACGGCGAGTTTATACTCATTTTATGAGGAAATTCTCCGAAGAAGACGAACGGAATATTCTTAAGTGGAAATTCGCACTAACAAGCGAGATAATCAGAGTTTCAGAGAACGGAAGCGCCTCTAGGCGGTCCGCCAATCTAAAACGCGGAGTTTGGACAGCCTCAGGCAATACAAGGAAATTTTCCCGAAAAAGGGCATTCTATACAACAGCGTAGCATCCGAAGTACATTTGTTTGGTTGAATTTAGTGCGGGGTACACGCACATGTCCGTGATCGAGTGTTATCAATGTATTATGCCTCCCTTAATAAATTCGATATCGGTATTGCAGGCAATGGATGAGTCAGACACGAAATTGGCCTCTTATCGAGACTACCCGCGGCTCAATCGATTCACGCAGCCCTTGCTAGTCTCTTCTTTCCGTTCCTCTATCACTCTAGCATCTAAGAACCGCACCGAGGGGTTGGGTGGCTCTCCCTATTACTGGTGTATATGTTCGTCTAGCAAACTTTCCTTTTTTCTTCTCCCCTTAGGGTCGTTTGCATTCTCCCCTAAAATTCCGGGAAAAGAGATATGACGAAGATATAGTCAACGGTGTCCTCCAGGCTCCCTATGTCTTTGCCCTGGCATTAATGACGCGTTCGCTCCTGCCTCCCATCCTAGACATTTTCCAAGACAAAAAAAAAACACAGATAATGTTGCCGAGGTATTTTTAATCTACTGGCCTGATACAACGTCGTACGTTTTACCATAATGTTTGCGAACTTGCCCCGGAAAGATAATAAACGAATTTTATGAACGCACATAACTTTTGGCATACTCGTAATTATCATTCTTCACAAAGTTTTTCTTCGCGTACGGTGCACCTTGGAATTTAGGGAAACATTTCGGAATTAACGGAACCGGTTCTATGTACACCGAATAGCAGATTTAAGGATGTTCTGAAGGTATATAAAAACGCAGCAAAGTTTTTGAAAATTTGACAAGATATAATTCTTAAATTAATGCAATTACCAAAGTTTGGGTTCGAGTCGCTGCACCGTTTAAGAATTATAGCAACTTAAAGTTTGCACACATTGGAGAATTCATAAAATTCCACTTCAAACCCTATTTAAACCTTGACAAAACGCAACTAGAAACTCCAGTTTTATATATATATCCAGTGTTATATATCTCAGTTACATATATCTATATATATCTTATATATAACTCCAGTTATATATATATATATATATATATATATATATATATATAGTAAAATTATGTAATTAATTATGTTCAAAATTTATTAGGATTCATTAAACAGTTACAGAGCAGAAACTTATAAACTGTTACAAAACGTCAAATTTATCGTGTTGTCATTGTTATTTGTTTATTACCTTGAAGTTCAAATCAGAGGGTACAATTATTCGCAAAAGTCACTTACAATTTTCTATAATATGAAGACAATTTGATTAAAAAATAAATATAACATGAAATTCACTAATTAAACGAAAGCATTTCAAATTAATCTATTTTTTAAATGCAAAAAAATGCTGATGAATTGCTTTCATTGCCAATATATTGATGAATTTCGAGTTTCTTGTACTTTTGTCTCCCATTGTACCTCCAGAACATATCCTTAATCGGTACAGTTACGCTAGGCGTAATGTCGGGCGGAGCGGTTGAAAATTGAAGGAAATGGACGAGAACGGGGACCGCGGAAAGGAATGGATGTGTGAACCGTGAAGAAAGCGGCAAACAGCCGGGGAAATCGAGACTGAAAGAAGAGAACGACAGAAGAACGGGGGTACATAAGACTTCGCCGAGAGGCATAACCGTATGGCGCATGGTGTGCGACGTGACTCATCGAGTAGCAATCGTAGAAAAGCCTCGATTGCATCGACAAGAAGGAATACGAGAACGGTCGACAATTCTTCGCGAGGGGAAACTGTGCAAACTTGCGGAGCGGATGGCAGACCAGGAAGCAGTATCGAGAGCAAACGCGCAAGCATTTGCGTTTAGGAGAAAGTTCCCTGGAACTCACCGAAGATATATTGTTGAGTCGGGACCTAGTCTTCTTAGAAGGTCCTGCTATTCGTTTTAAAGTTCGTGATCCAATTTATTCTCGATAGTTTCGACGACTTCGAGATTGTTGTGTGCACGGGCAACGGTGAAGCTCCGAAAACCATTCGATGATCAAACATCTAACTTCTCGTTCCTATCGAATACATTCCTCTTTTTTTAATAAACATTGAATTGCTTCGTTTCTATCCGTAGAGGAATTTCCCAGCACGATAACATCTGGCTGCAACAAATTTTATTGTACAGTAATACTTTAGTAACGCTTTATAATTTCCACCCTGCATGTTTCGATGCGATGAAAATATCGTACTACGATACGCATCTATGTTTCCCGTTTCAATGCAGAACTGTGTAAACGCAATACGCCGCACTCGTAATACGCTGCCATACGCGATACGCTATCAGAAATATGGCAAAAGAGGGAGAAGTTTTATTACCGTGTTCGTACGATAGGGATTAGTTAAGTTAATAAGCCACTATTTTCATTCAATACTCGAACAAAAACCGCGTTCCACTTCTACGGTGAAGTACAAAGCAATTCGAAGTCGTCGCAGGATGTTCTCGAGGTACAATGGCAGACAAAAGTACAAGAACTTCGAAATCCATCAATATATTGGCAATGAAAGCCATTCGTGAGTATATTTTGCATGAAAAAAATAGATTAATTTAAAAAGCTTTCGTTTAATTAGTGAATTTCATGTTATATTTATTTTTTAATCAAATTGTCTTCATATAATAAAAATTGTAAGTGAGTTTTGCGAATAATTGTACCCTCTGATTTGAGAACTTCAAGATAATAAACACGATAAATTTGACGTTCTGTAACAGTTTATAAGTTTTTGCTCTGTAACTGTTTCGTGAATCCTAATAAATTTTCAACATAATTAATTACATAATTTTACTATATATAAAAAACTGGAGTTTCTAGAATTTTATGAATTCTCTCCATAAGAAGACGTGTTAAAATGTGCAAACTTTAAGTTGCTATAATTCTTAAACGGTGCAGTGAATCGAACCCAAACTTTGGTAATTGCATTAATTTAAGAATTATATCTTGTCAAATTTTCAAAAATTATGTTGCGTTTTTAGACACCTCCAGAACATCCTTAACGGCCACATGGTTTCAGTTTAACGTCTACCGGCGTGGAATTAATTAGCTTTCTCAAAAGCTCCATCATTAAATTTATATAATTCGTTTACACTTAGCAAGTATGTTAAAGTTTTATTGGTATTACCCGGTTTTGTTGAACAATTACTATAGTGTACAGTATTTTACAGACGCAAAGTTTCTCTTGAAAATGGTCCACACTTGGTCGAGAACAAGTTAAATTGCAAAATTGCTTAGTGAGTAACATTTGATCGAACCTGTGGCGCCGAAATCATTAAATTATTTATTGCACAAATAGGAATCTAGATAGTAACGCATATCGGTTTAGTATACATGAACAAAGTGCGTCGGGAAGCATTACATATTCGGATTGGAAATGCTGCTCCAGACTATCGGATAGTAGCGCGGCATTATGGTTGGGCCTTTATGACCTGTTGGAGCTATGAGCGCTTCGCGACACTATCCTTGGCTCCACCTGCAGGAAAGCGTTATATTTTCTCGGGAGGTTTTACCTGCATTTTCCTTATGGCAGGTGTACACTATACAGGCACATTGGCGAAGAATAGCCGTTGCCTTGAGAGACACAGGGCCTTCTTCAGAATTGAATAGTTAAAGACTTTAAAGCCCTCGCTGGCTCGGCCTGAATACTTGATCCTTGGCTGCTCACGCCATCTTGCCTCTTCTTAACCTATTTATGTGTTGGTTGCCGTTAAATAGTTCAGCTATTTAGTTGACAAAGAATAGAAGATAGACTGTTCTATCATGTCATACTGGTATCAGTTTAATAAATAGTCGAAAAGTGTAGCAATATTCTTACAATAAATCTTTCCTAATGTCTTTATAGTTTCTTTTTGTCACTTATCCATTTTAATAATAGATTAGTTCACTTTCCTCATCTTTAGGATGGAAGGCAATTCAATTTTTATAATTCAACGATAACTTTGTTCTTTTATTTACCTTTGTAGTGAGATCTTTACATGTACATATCTGATGTTTGCTTAAATTTGATTTTGAAATGTTCGTTCAGTTTCCTCCGAAACAAAAAATGGCAATCAGCAACGATAATAACGGGGCGTAATTGTATCAAAATTATACAATAGCCTTTCGAAAGGTAGCATCTGCTCGTCTTAGAACCTTGGAACCGTTCCAGCATCATTCTCACAGGTTCTCGGAACTGGTCGCACGAAAACAGCTTTTTGGCTACATAGACGTCCATGGTCGACGACAGCTGAATTCCATAACGCGAAATGAAAATTTTATACGGGTTGCGACGTCGCTATACATTTACATTTTAAATACTCCGGTTAAATTTGGATGTTCAATTTAGCTTTTAGACAATATTTCAGTTGTGACTGCGAAAATATCATGAAAATTAAAGAATAGTAATCAGGTTATATTAATTAATTTATATAATTGGGTTTCACACATTCTACAAAAAAATTTTAGGGGTCGTATACATTCTTCTAAAATGATGAACTTCGCCTAAATTAATTTCCGAGGAAGAGGAAGCATTTCGTGGCGAGTCTATTATCCTTATCCTATCTACCAGACCCTGACTTACAATTAGAGACGATACGATTTGAAATTTTGATTCGTGTAAATGTCTGTACAATAGTAATTGTTGGTGGTCTAAGCACCCGCTTGTGGGAACGTATTATTATTATATTTCACTAGAGTCCCTTTGTGGTTATCGCAGGGGATACCGCGAGTAAAAGCATCATTACCATGTATGTAATCCGGCAGGCTCCGCTGATTGATTATTATTTCGTTTTTGTTTGAATAATTGGAGCTCTTTCGGATCTAATTGTATTCAATCCGATTACTGAGAAAAATCTCGGACCGTGCGAATCATTAACCATAGAATAACTTCGCGGTCCCGTTTATGAAGGGGTTAATTAACGCTTGCGCGTGTAGCCGTGGTCATCGGCGGTACACACTCCAACGTTTTACTTGGCGGTAAGTCGGTTAATTACTTGTTCATTATCTGAACAGGAGGAGGAACAGGAACGGTAGTTATCGCATTGAAAATCCGCTCGGCTCGCCTCCATGCGGCGCGCGGCACACCGCACACGCGTCGCAATTTTTTAACGCAACAACAATCACCACCCAGCCAACCATTTATTCGATGGTATTAATAGAACCGTGACGATCCTGGTATTTCTGTAAAAAGACCGACCATCGTTATCTGTCCTGCCACGATTATTTTCGACTCTGCCGGAGCATGTCGTCCAGCGATACGGCTCCATCGTAAAATTAAATATAGTTATGGATTCGTTACTGATTCGTTTGAATCAACAAATCATTCTAATACCATACAATGATTTCACATGTAATTTCCACAATTTACACGACGTCAAAAGTGAACTCTTGGTCTAACAAATTAGCCGGACCCTTGGGTCCGTGCTCTTTCTTAGATCGTACAGTTACTATTGTGAGAAGCAGGAATAACGCAATCCTTGATTATGACAAGCAGGGATAAAATAAAAATTAATTTCGTCTGTTAACGAATTTGTTACGTAAAAAAGAACATTACATTTTCTGAAATTTTTCTAATCCCCTGCTGTGTTTTATTTTTCACCCAACCAATTTCTTCATGAATGCATAAAGATCCGCAATCCAATGATCATCATATTCTTCTAATAGGTTTACAATTCTAAATTACACCTACCCATTTTTGTTATAAATGCATAAAATCTGCTGTCTATTAATTGTTGACATTTTTCTGCATTGTATTACGTTTTACTCAATTCATTGTTTGCATTAGCAGTTCACTGAATCAACATTTTACAGGCCGGATTCACTGAATATGTGGAAATTGTTTGCTTACACAGGCTTTCCGACCTGTTCGCACTTGTCATGGATAACAAGACGTATCAACAATCAATCGCGTATTTGCAATTAGTCGTACCTTTTGCAAACCACACGTTGCGACCGGTTAATTTCGCAGCATCAGATACATCCACACCCACACATTCGTTAGCAATAACAGCATGAAAACAGTAATCACCTCGCGAATTTTGCGACTATGATTTTACTACAGTGAAGTCTTGATTTAAGTCGGATACTCGGGTCCGTGCTGTTTCTTAGATCGTACAGATACTATGTTAATTTAGTTTTTACTTGCCGATAAATAAATTACACGACGACTTATATGTAATCAAATTATACATATAATAATGACATTTTACAACAATATTGTACGATAAAAGGAAGTATACGAAATGTAAAGAAAACGAAATATCGTACAGTAAATAATTTAAAGCTGAAAATAATGTCGTAATAATATCTAACAACGAAAACATGACATACAATAATATTTATTAGTCAATAAGTTAAAGGAGGTCTTGAAAATAACTTGAAAAGTATACGAGAACATCAGAACGTTCACGATGTCGTAATCGCTTCAAATATTGTTTAAATATATTCAACATGTACTGATCACTTTTTGTAGGAAACATTTTTTCGTCACACCACCGGAAATGTCTGAAAAATCGTGTGAATAATGAAGAATAATTGAAAACTGGCTATTCAGGCATTCAAACAAGATAATCCATAATTTTTTAATGGATGCAGTTTATTACATTTAATGGAATAACAAAAATGTGTTATTACTGTCTTATTTAAAGAATTACAAAGATTCAACCAAGATTAAGTATTATGTTTTGTAAAGTTACTGACTATATTCGATTAACGATATTAACGATTACGGATTTTCTGCTTATAACTCTATTTATCTATGAATGAACGAAAATCTATACTATAATTTCTTTTAACAAAGGTAAAATACAGGCTTTCAATATGGAAAATCTGCTGTGATGCTACACTACGATGCTGTTACTATAGTCTCTCGAATACAAATGATTCAACTAAGCTAGCAAGAAGTTCGAATGTTTATCAATGGTCGTATAATCTAAAAAATACATAAGATAGGTCTGGGTTAGGTCTTTACACTCTTAAGAGCCGCTGAGTGGTCGTCAATGCGTCTCGTGCGTCGCGGAATTGCGTGTCACGCGACGCTTTAAACCATCACAACTTTCACATATGGATGAGTATGGACGCGAACTTTACAGGATCTTTTAGAGGAGACGTTGCTGAACATGTTCCACTTTGTTAGAGCATGACTCTGTATGCAGTTTTTAACTTGTCGCTTGTCAAAGATGAAAAACTTTGACGATTTTCCTTAGTTGACTAAGTATTTCGTTTTTATAACAAATTATGAACACTAATGTTTAGTTTCTGGTGCGTTCTCAACATAGATATACATTCTTCATATAAAAAAAAAATTGGGCATTTAATCTTCAGTAGGTTTTCCAGGACATCGTTATGAAGAAAAGGAATTTTTTCGGTGATAAATCGTATCCGGAAAAGTTCGATCTCCGTACGCTTATTGTAACGAGAGTTTTTAATAATTTTGTTTAATATTATCGTTCTCGAATGTAATGGACATTTAAGAAATATTGTGCATTGAACAGCTAGCGCGTCGATCTGGCCCACTGTGCCACGTCGCGACGCGACGCAGTTTCCACGAGAAAAGAAAAGAAAGTTTCACCGCGATACCTACATTATTTCATTCCGCACCGTTCTCTATTCGCGTTCGAGTTCAATTGCATACAGTTAAATGTGGTTAAATGCGACGCACCGGTAAACTGTTCAATTGGTTGTGAAATATTGCGCTGATTAGTAGCGTCATTTCATATATACAGCGGATGCTCGCAGAACACTTGCTTCCAAACATTAATCAAATCCGTACGCGAAATTCTGGGCCTGCATTGACAATTTCAGACTGTTTCGTGCATTTCATAGAAGATGAACAAACATTTCTGGGACAGCGTGGCTCGTAGCCAATGAAAATTTTGTTAAACTAACAACGACCAGCTGCGTAAAATTTGAACAGCGCAGCTGTAACTTGCAGTGTTGATTGTTAATAAACTACAATTATCGTAAAATGTAACGCGCGTTACATTCCGAAACCCATCAAATGGAGGCACATATAATTAGAAACTGTGGAGTTTCACGAACGAAGTTTCACATTCATTGTAGAATTTCATTAACAGTTCCATTAGAAACATTTTGCGCGTTCAGGCGAAATGGTATACACATACAGAGCAAGAAAGCAATTTCAAATTTGGACGGACCGAACTTATTTGTTGAACCTATTTTCAGCTGTAGTTGTTAACGAGTGTTGTTGATTGCAAAATGTCGAGTCAAGTTGCGAGTTACGAGTTTCTCTCGAATAAAACTCTATTTAAACTGTTATTAATACACGCATTGCTCTCTCTTCCTTGAAAATTGTAAATTCGTTGGCTGTTATTCGGCGGACTTCAGCTGAAAAATGTCAACGACGAGGAAAATGTGTCGGAAAACATAGTTCTACTGAATCGCTGTTCACTACAGTTGAAGGATCTCGATTTATTTGCATAAAACGGCGGCCAAAATGCCACATCTACCTTGTTGCGATTCCAAAAACATGATATCCGCTGTTTCAATGATTGCATGTAAGTGGACAACATTATCACATATTTCACATTCAAGGTAACATGAAAAAGCGTTGGTATCTGTTGTTCTGCTATTCCTTTAATTATTTCATGCATTTATGACCAAAGTGGGTACGTACAATTTAAAGCTGTGGTCATATTGAAACTATTTAAGGACATTATGTATTAGTTTCAGCTTAATGGGATAATTGAAAGAAGATTACAATTTTTAAACATTTGTTATTCTGCATAAAGATCCGAGTTTAGTTATCACAGTGGTCCTATGTACACATATGCAAAATAAAAATGGTCTTGAACAATTTTGGGAGATAGAGGTCCAATAGAAGTTTTCTTTTTTAATAATTTTGATAAGTTGAAAACTACGAAACAGTGTTCGTTAGTAGCTCTGAAAATACGTTCACAGTTAAGATTGCGGATTTTTATACAATTTGTAATTTTTCTAGTCAAATTGAAAGAAAGTGGGGACGAATAAAATCTCATTTTCAGTGGTAGTGGCCTTTGCAGATCTCAAATAAATTAAAATCGTACTAAGCTCTGTGCTATTTTGTATTTCAGCAGTTTTTTTAAACATTTTTAGAAGCCATAAATGCATAAAGATCCGCAGTCTAGTTATCACAGTGGTCCTATGTACACATGTGCAAAATAAAAATGGTCTTGAACAATTTTGGAAGATAGAAGTCTAGTAAAAGTTTTTTTTTTAATCATTTCGATAAGATGGAAACAACGAAACAGTGTTCATTATTAGCTCTAAAAATACGTTCACTGTCAAGATTGCGGATTTTTATGCAATTTGTAATTTTTCTAGTCAAATTGAAAGAAAGTGGGGACGAATAAAATCTCATTTTCAGTGGTAGTGGCCTTTGCAGATCTGAAATAAATTAAAATCGTACTAAGCTCTGTGCAACTTTGTATTTCAGCAGTTTTTGAATATTTTCTTTGAAGTAGTTATCATTTTGTCGCGGAGTGTAGTCGTTCGCTCCAAAATTACTTGAAGGTTCACTGTTCATCGGAATGCGTAGACCCGCGCGTGCAAGCACGTAGACACCGAACTTTCTCGTTCCGTCCGAACGGATTTCAAGAATGAATGGGATTTTAACAAGACTGCAACTGCTAGAGCATCCGCTGCGCCGCGAAGGGGCTTCGAAACGATCAAAAAGTAAATTTAGCGGATGGAGGAATATTACAAGAGGAACTCGATTAACCGAGTCGCGATTATACGCAATTGCAGATTACATCATATGTTTTCGCCATGTTTCGTTGTTTGTAAACAAAACACAGTCGCCAAAAATAAGCTTGATAAACGAAAACCACAAAATGAAAACATTCTGCACGGAAATGTGCGTCACGTTTAACCTTAGCAAGGTATTGTGGGGGTCTCGGAGACCCCAGCTTCGGATTTTTCAAAAGAATCTTTATACGAATACAATTAAATCTGTTTGTTTACTTTTTATCCTGTGTTATTTACCCCAAATTTATTAAAAACGCGGCTATTTATGAAATTTATTTGTCGGGGCCTAACAAGGGAAGGACCCCAAGTGTCCGACTTCGATTTTGATCATTTTTTGTGAAATGATGGCATATGGATCCCTAATTATGTATGCAAAATATTGGGTGTAGTTACTCGATAGTTTCAAAGATATAAACAATTAAAGTTTCGAAGTTTCATTAACACAGTTTCATAGGTATGAAACTGATTACCGGACATCTTACCACTATTTATGTATTTATTCTATCTATTTATTATATCTATTTATGTATCTATTTATGTTATTGGACCTTTCCTTGCGATGGTTAAATAGCGTTTTTGATACTTCACAGACTATCGCGGAACAGCGTAATCGTGTATAATCGAAGAGTATAATTAACGCAATCATGTATTTTTATTTAAAGTATGCCTGCCGAACGGCGTAAAAAGGCATTGGCATTTTTTTCAGTTGTACAGTTAGTTAAAATGCCTTATTTGTGTCAAACTAGTTTCTTAATGGTACAACTTTCGATAAAGGAGCGGTCACATGTTTAAAACTTGAAGTCACGTTGCAAGAAAAAACTGCGTTGCCAACTGTACTCGCTAATTAGCGACCCGTGGCTGCACATTTATAAATAATTTTTGTTATCACCGTATTCATAGAAAATGCGACATGGAAAGAAACGTGTTCTTCTAGTACATAAGGCATTCAATAAGTTTCTTATAATTTGCACGCATCAAATTTTATTCGTTTTATAAATAATCAAAATCGAGCTTCGGAGAATTGTGTAATTAACGGTGCAGACAGCGAAAGAGGTTACTTCTAGCATTTTAGAGTAGCCTCTTTTAACGTGGTAAGATCGCTTGATACCAACAGAATGATAAATATGTATTCATCTATTTTTTTCTGGCGAGCATCCTATAAATAAATATCAGTCGTCAGTCATGAATAGACTGCGGATCTTTATGCAAAATAACAAATGTTTGCATTGATTGCAAGACACAGAGGCCAAATTATAATTTCACTCTTCTTTTAATTATGTTATCGAGGTAAAACTAATACACTGGCGGTCTTGAATCTTTTTACCACGTTTTTATTAGCTCGCTTTCTTGTCTGTCTGTTTGTTCGGTACAAATTTTGCAATTGATTTTAAACTAACTTCCCGATGAGAGACTTGAAATTTTTAATACCTCCACTGTTTTAAATTGTATGTAGCCATTTCTGTCATAAATGCATAAAATCCGCAGTCTAGTCGCGAATCAATTTCAAAACAGAAGTTCAAGTTAACATTACTTGCAAAATATCAATTAAATAAGAATGATAATATTACATTTACGGATAGCGTCTTGTTTGTCGCGAAGTGTACGGTTTCGATAAGATTCCGATCTTGTTCGAGACCTCATTTATTTTGGGATCTCGATTATCAAGTGGGTCTTTGTTTATTCGATCTGTTTTCCCCAACTAGGCGTATGAATCGATATTCTACCGTGATTACAAACTTCGCCAGTGTCGCGGCGCTGCTGAATGGAAACTACAGGACAAAGCAAGCAGGAGACACACAGTCAAGTTAAAAGTAATGCGGATGTAGCCGCTCGGATTACGTTTCAAAATCTTCGTCGACACCAGACTCGAGCCTCGAGCTTCCTAGCAGTTTCCCGATACGTTCGTGTGCCATTCGTTCCCGGGGAACGCAACCTTTTTCCCTCTGCCCTTCGTCCACTAATTTAAGTGTCTCTAAATTCGTGTAGAGCCGGGAACACTCGGGGGAAAAAAACTGTGCTCCCGTCGAAACGAGAAGAAAGAGAGAACGATGATGTTTCGGTACGTCGTCGTCCTCCAGTCGTTCTCTATCCTCCGCTGCCAAATATAAACTCGAAAGCCAAAGCTTTGGAGAAGGAGGGAACGCCGGGAAAATCATCGTGGAAGAAAAAGTCGAGGACCGGCTGAAACTCCATCGCGGCTCTCGTTTCACTATCTTTAGATCGCTCGACGGTTAGGTGTCCCTTGATTTCGATAGAGGAATTTCGTTCGTTAGGAATGCCCTATGGAATTTGCGGCAACATTGAATATCAAACTTACACGGGGAACGGAGCTTGTCATTAGACTGCCGCTTTTTACAAAATCATTTTCTACTTTTCACAGTTTTACAGTTTTTTACAATTTTGCTAACCGCGTGTTCGAAGAGTGACAACTCCAACCTTTACAAATGAAAAGAGCGCGGAATTTAAAATGGCACCGCTTAACGGCGTAATGGAAGACCCTTTATGTGAAATAAAAAGTGTGTGCATCAATTGAAACTGACAGGAGCCAAGTATTATTATTAATATAAATACTATAAATTACAGATTCATTTTTTTCACAAGAAGCATACTACGAACTAAATGGTAATAGATTTGTTTAGAATGTAATCCAGAAATCAGGTGGCAACGTTTAATCAATTTGTAAAAACGACGTTAAATTTAATTTTCACTTCGTGATACATAAAATTGTGGTTGTCACGCACGTGTCACGCCAGTATCGAACGAGTTAATTTTTATAAAACGGTACGCTATCCATATGTTCGATCAACAATGCGATTAAATGTTATTAAAAGCATTTCAGGTGAAAAATGTTTAAATCCGTACATACCTTATTATTTTTTGAGATTCTGCAGATCATCTGGTATGTTGGTAGAATGTTTCAATACCGCGAAACACTCTGAAGCATATGTCAACGTCTCGATTGGCTAAACAACGACCGCGAGAAAAATAAATACAAGACTGTACGTGATCGAAATAGAAACTAAAGATTTTAGTCCACATACAAGCTCGGGTTAGGTCGGAAAATTCGGAGGCCGAAAATTCAATTACAGTCGAGCCTCGATTATCCGAACCAGTGACGGATCTCGAAATTACTGCATTTAATTAACTGCACATTTGTAATTAGTGGACAGCGGATCTTTGTAAAAAATAAAAATTGTCTACCTGAAATTGCAACAAACTGAAGTGAAATAGAAATTTATTTTCTCTCTTAATAATTATTATGTTGAACAGGCTGAAAATAATGTAATAGTATTTTTAAATTCTCTGTTAATGTTTTTACTGCTTTAAAACACTTCTCGTCATTTTTGTTATAAGTGTATAAAATCCACTGTTCAATAATTACTATGTATCGTATAATAATAATAATAATAATAATATACATACATATATTTTGAGTAATATATCGTTCGATATCATATTTCTAATTACAGCAGTAGTATTTTTCTAATTAACAAGTCATTTTGAAACTGTCGGATTATCCGAACAATTCTATTTTCCGGAACCACTTCGTTCCCAATTAGTTCGGATAATCGAGGTTCTCCTGTATTCCCTTTCTTTGCGAAACATTCCAGACCTATAAAGGATAGTATCGAAACGAAATAACCAATTGCCTGTTCGATATTGCCGGTGCAACGATATTCACGGGCAGTCGTTTGTATTATAGTACCACCTGCCGCAACACCATGTGTTCCTATTATTTGCGTTCAACGCCCTTTACAGCCAGTGTCGCGTCATTTCCATTACCTTCACAGTTTACAGCTTTATTGACTTACTTCAACGAGCGAAAGCCCGAATAGATTTTGAAAGTAGGACACAATATCACCGTGAAGATTGCAATTCAATTTTAATTATTTCTTAAAGGTACTTTAAAATATGTATATTGTTTTATAAAAATTACAAGACTGAATTTATTTAGATTTTTCACAATTTTTATAATAATACGTGCTCGCATAAAGAAATTTATTGAATAATTTCTATTAGAAGCATTTTTATAATTTCCATAATTAGAAAATAAACAATGTCAAAGCGGTCATTTGACCAGTCGCGGTACGGTTATTGTTAATCGTGATTGTTAACAGAGGTGGGCATTATTTGGCGAAGAATACATTTGGTCGGAATTGTGAAAAACAATAGTAAAAATTGATTTTTACCACTTTTTTAGCTGGGCCAATAACGAAAATTTGAAAGATGCGTTTGGTCAACTCGTACAAATTATATACGCTCTGAAAATTTCATTGAAATTGCAATTTTTTAAGATTTTCGGCCTTACCACTTTCGATCGTTTATAACTCATGAAACAATTAACCAATTTCAATGAAATTTTCAGAGCGTATTTAATTTACACCCGTTGACAAAACACATTTTTAAAATTTTCGTTATTGGGCCAGCTAAAAAAGTTGTGAAAATCAATTTTTAGTATTGTTTTTCACAATTCCGACCAAACGCATTTTTTCAAAATATTTTTTAGACGTGATTTACCAAAGAGAATTTTTATTTTGCATAAAGATCCGCAGTCTAATCATAACTAATTAAAAATTGAACTTCAGCCAATCTCATTGCTAGCGAAAATAAAAGTAGCAAAATATTTTTCAACGATTTCAATAGGGTGTGAAAAGTATCGATCAGTAAAATAGCTGTTAGAGGGGAACCATAAACCAGGTCTGGACGTCGGCAGCAAACCCCCCGCCCCTAAATAGTTCCTGTGAGAAGATAAATTCAAACTGGAACACGTCCAGATGGAGAACGTGCACATATTTCAAGTGCATATTAGTTCATAATGTTTAAACGCTCTTCGATAGATAGGCGGTAATCATCCAGTTGAACTACCATTAGTTTACTTATCATCTGTCGTTGAAGTATTATCAAACTGTGGCGTGGTATATTATCGACATAATTATAGTATTCATGAACTATCTTCCTCACAAGGAAAAATATCGGCGTTATGAACCTCCGAGGTTTCTGTTTCGAAGGAGAATACGAATTCGAATGATCAATATTTAATTTCCACTTTGTAGCCCGCCTCTGCATTTGCTCCTCCCACCCCCCGCCCGGGGAACACGTGTTTCTAGTTCTTCATAGTAGGTCGCGCACGTGCGACACTACTTTATGCGAAAAATTCCGGGCAGAAAGTTCTAGACATGCTGGACTAGCATAACAATGTATGTAATACGCGTACGGCTTTGCATGTAATATCCAAACGAGAATTGCGAGCAGAAATATTTCAAATACGACTTAGCCCTTTGCACTGGAAGCTCTTTTAACTCGAATATTCAACATTTTTTCGGTATTTTAAGGTGAAATAAAAGCCAATGTTTTAATTCAAGCAATGAACCTTAATCAATACAATGTATTTTCCATTTTCTTCGATGATCTAGTGTCATCTGAGTAGCTTGATAATTCCGCGCTCATAAAACTTCTGGTCCTTATCGGAAAGAATGTTTAATCTTAATCAAATAATGATTCTAGTAGTTTAGTTGTCCTATTAGATTAACTTCGCCGATTCTATTAAAAAAATCTACGAATTTGATTGTGGTTCCGTTATTCCCCGTAATATAACTCCGATTAAATTAAATTCGTTACGTCATCTGTTTCTGTTTAGTGTAGTGTAACACGTGATCTTTCTAACGGTCGTGTGAGAACGTGATTGTTTAATTATTAGTATGCATTACAGATGAAAATGCTCGAATGGTTTCGGCGAATATTAACATAATTGGATGGTACATATTTCGGTTACCTTGGTTCAGTCAGATGTCGAATGTTCATTTCGTTGTCAGTTTAATTGGTAACCGAATCTTCTCGTTAATTCTTAATGCGATTAATGGAGAATCTTGAATTATCAGTTATAACTAGACTGCGAATCTTTATGCATTTTTTAGCGAAATGGAGTACATGAAATTCAATATTGTAGGAAGATTTTGAAAATTGAAAATGTGAAATTGATTGTCATGCAAATGTCACGATTTGTCATCTATTAAAATTGTTAAGGGAGAAAACAACATTAAATGTAGATTCTATTTCTTGCAATCGGCGCAGACAATTTTTATTTTATTTATTTCTTCCCTTAATGAATAGAGGAAAAATTAACATGAATAGAGGATAAATCATAATTGATATCTGCAATTTTAAAAATTTTCCAACAAGTTTTTTTTTAATTTCATCTTCTCAATTTTGCTATAAATCCATAAAGATCCGCAGTTTATTTACCAATAAATAAGATTTTTTAGAGTATGATATCTAGTTTCGTTCAGTGTACCCAGTTTTAACCGACTTCTGAAAACAGGGTGCCGCGGACTCACCACTCGAGTGCTAAGGGTTAATTACGTTCTGGAAATTGACCAATCCAATGTTTACGTAAACCAAATTACTCTGAATTGAGAGTTTTTCTTGGGTAATACTGAAAGATTAAAGAAAAGTAAATAAACAACTATAATTTCACTTGAGCTGTTTCTTTACAGCTATGGATATCGCGAAAGGAATAATTACTAATAGGAATGTAGTTACGAATTAAGTATTTTCCTTAGATAACTGTTCCCAGTTTTCCGCCTTAAGTTTTTATTCTTCGTGGAACCGAAAAGAATTGTAGCTTCTTTAAGAGGATAGCGCACGTAAGAAAGAAACGCAGAAGAAAGCGGGAATATAAGGAGATCCGTAAACACATTGCTGGCAACAGTACTACCGTGGAAGTTTATTAACGAGCATGCGTGTAAAGTTGTGCGTGCACTAGCCGGCCGCGATACTGTAATAATGCTAACATAATCATTCCATTTCCGGTTGTAGCAAAACCGACCAGTAAAGTGTTTCAAGAAGAGATCGCGCGGTACAGTTAAAGCGATTATGTGTGTATCATGAAAGTTCTCCATCAATGTCGATCGTGAGGGTGTATAATGATGCCTGCCACTAATACCTGGAGGGCATGTGGCCGCAACGGCAAGAGTCATTGGAATTATGTATGAGTACCGAATCTGCGTGTATGTGCATGTGGAGGTGTGTGCGTAACGTACGAGGAGCAACGAAATAGTACGATAATGAACCCGTCCGATATTCGGTATCGAATTATTTACCATTATTTCGTCGAGCAATTTTGCAATTTAAACGAACACAAACTCCATTTCTAAATCCCATCGGAAACCTGCGAACATCGTGGCCCGTATTCCACAAAAACATTCTGGCAATTTTCATCAAATTTTGACCAGGTGTCGCACTATAATGCGATTGAAATTGAATGCGCTGTTTTTCAGAGATCTTTCTAACCCCTTCGCGTATTTTAACGAGCCAGACTCGTGTGATGTAGATCTGAACAAAGTCTGGCAAATATGAATGTTACGCCTTTCTTTTTAGATCAAATAAAATTTGATTCGTTTGTAATCAACAAAATAATTAATATAATAATAATTAATAATTATTATAATAATTAATAATTAAAATAAATGTAGCCATACAGAAAATACATATAAATGTATTTCATACATATATGTGTATACATATAAATAAATTCTTTTCCCTTTTACGACATTTTTCGGGATAAAGACATTTTAATCACTGTAATCTTATAAAAAACTAGCTTCTGCCCGCGGCTATTGTTTCTCCATAAAAGCTTTTAACCCCCATTCACCCCTATAGAGTTTTAATTTTATGTCATGTCGCCATCTGAGATTTCAAAACCCCTTTCCACCCCCTTAGTGGTTGAATTTTTTAAAATGCCGAAATAGCTGTTCGATTAATTATATCAAAGAGCACTAAGACCAAGTCTCAAACAAATCCGACCACAAATAAAATATTCCTCATACAAACGCTGCAACCTCTTTTCACCCCCTTAGGGATTGAATTTCAAAATATCCTTTCTTATTCCTTTTTTATCTTGTTAGTTTGTGATTTCATTTGATTGAGGACAGGAAACAAAAACCACGAAGAGAAATTTATTTCTTAACTGAAAAATATGACTCGAGAACCAAAAATGGCTGTTTTGGTACTTATAGCCAGCATCCGAAAAATATTTGTACACTACTAGTCTTGGGAATTGAATTAATTGTAGAAGTTTATATTAAAATTGAGATGAGAGGAAAAAGTGACTTTTTTGCGAATAATGGTACGTAGTGGGTAGACGTTCTACTTCATTGATTAGTTGTCTTTCGTCGATGCCTGAGGCCATATTAAACCAGCTTTTCGAAAACTTCATTTGATTTCTCGGTTTTTAACAACTTGTATGAAATACTATTTTATACAATTTAATTTAATTTGACTTTGAAATTTTAACTTATTCGCGAGAAACTTACTCGAGAATCTTGAGTATCGCAAATTAGAGTAATATGATAGTTTATTTTTAAAAACTACATGGCACAATGCACTAAAAATGTGAAAAAATTCAGATAAGTACTAAAATGTGATTCCATTAGTTATTTAAATTAGCTTACAATTAGTGAACGTTTCAATTGATAAAGAACTATTAATGAAATGACTTCTACTAGATCTAACCGGTTATATGTACAATATACGATTCGATTTAATCGACGAGATTATACAATTCCACAAATGTTTGATAGGCACGTGAAATTCCACTGATCCTTAAACTTCAAACGATAGCATAAGCAATCAGCTGCAAGATAAGTTTGTATAGAATACGGGACAGTGTTAAAGTGTTGAGCAATTGAATAGCGCCGGTCTATTACAGTATCTCTTTCGACAATGAGCGAATCTTAAAGGATAAATAAGAAATAAAAATGATAGTTGAGCAAACTGCGGGCGCAATTAAGAATTGTTTATTGTGTTTACAGACTCCGCGGGAGGAACGAGCAGCATCGAGTCCTGGTAGTCAGAATAATCACACACCCACACCGTCCCCGTCACCGGTGGGAGATGCACCCGTTGGCAGGGCACTTATGGAGGCTGCGCTTCAGCAAGCCACTTCCGGGTCTCAGCCACCTCTGGTGGTGACACCGCCTGGATACTGGATCGACGGTACCGATCATCGACACTCCCTGGACTCAGCTGGCCGGGCGTTACTTCCGGCGCAACCTGCATGGCAACCCAGGATAGACCAAGACGACACGGCCAAGTGTTACAGGCGATTCTTCGTCGGCAGGGTAAGTAATCAACAATATACTACATCCGGTGAAACTGCAAAACACCTAATTTACCTACCCTCCGATCTCGATGATCTTCAGATAGGGTAGATGGACCATTTGTGGTCCAGACAATGAAAATACAATTGAATGGTTACATTTTAAACAATACAGATTTATTAATCAAGTATCTAGTCACCATACATTTCCACAATTAGGAAAGAATGGTGACGATATAATTTTTTTTGAAAATCGAGCACGAACTCATGCAATCACCTGATATTTGACGAATAATCGTTAAAATAATATATTGTCCTATTTGGCTTCGTATTATTTGAAATACTCATATGTTAGTTTACTTGCACAGCCAAATAATATTTTTACTGAATTTTTATTGAATTTCACACGAAATTCGAATCATTTTTCGTTTCATCTTTCATTTCGTCAAACAATTCTATTTACTTCATGTCCAAAAGGACAATTTTGAACCGAGTGTAGTTAGGCTGTCATCATTGAATTAGAGAATCTATGGGGTTTACTGAAAAGACGACTTCGGGATTCATATGACTCCCAATCAACTTCAATCACAGATTTGTATGATAGAATTCAAGAACAGTGGGAACAAATATCTCCGGATTATTGCAAAAAATTCGTAGAAAGTATGCCAAAGCGAATTGGTGCAGTTTTACAAGCACAAGGGTTGTGGACGAAATATTAAAAATAAATAACATATTAAATATTGCCAAGTATTGGACGTGGTGCAAAACCGAGTCCATCTATTTTCGTTGTCATTGCTAAACGAGGAGACATTAATTATTGAAAAAATTTCTTAAGTTACTTCTATGATAACTATGATAAAAATAATGTTGATTTTTTGTTATTCTTCTATATTCCTAGCAATAAATAATGATTTATACAAAACTTGTGGTTAGTGGTTCAGTTGTGCTCCGTACTGTATATAAATTCATCGAAACAAATAAATAATTAATGTAAAATATTCTTAGCGGGGGTGAAATTGATCTGTATGAGGTTGAATTTGGAATGCAAAACCTATACAATATAGAAAGAATCGTGTTTCATCCTTAAAGGGATCTCTTGACGTGCAAGCTATCCCTCTTCATAGAGCTGAAGTTACTTTGCAATCACCCTGTAGATGGAACACGGTGGTGAGTATGAGCGAGTGGATGTACATGCATAGAATGGCGAGTGCACACATAAAAGGAGGATGGGGTTAGATGGAAGGAAAAGGAGAGGGAGGGGAGCGTAGGGAAAGGAAAAGAGCACTTCGGGCGTGGGAGTGAGAACGTTCTCATAGTCTACGTCTACAAGGAATGCCTATATAAACAGGGACTCTCCTCTCTCCTCTTCGACATCCCCGATTTTCAACCTGAACCGCCGCTTCAAGATACCTCCTCCGGTTTTCTTCCGGTTGCCCTCTTCCTCATCAGTCCTCGCTCCCACCTTCGCATCGTTTGTGTGGATACTAACTTCAGCTTTTGCGCCGTTCACGGTCAGACTCTCTTTTGCGCCATGCGATTTTATCTTCCTCACTTTGCTCCTCCTAAGATTTCCCTTCCCCGATTTTCTACGGCTCTCATTCTAGCACCACGAAAACGCTAACGGAATACCGAAAAATGCTGCTCCTCCGCTTCGGACGCGCGACAGACGGAAACAAAGAAATATAAGACTTCGAAGACTTCGAAGCTTCGAAATTTCAAAGTCTTCGAAACGTATGAAGTTGTAACTTATGAGTTTCATACCATGTCACGATTTTTGATAAATAAAAATATTAACTTTCAGTCACCGCGGTGACTGACACTGGACTTTCAGTTTGGACTTTTCGTAATTAAATTAAATTTAAAAGATTGCATTCTATTAATAATTTACAGGCTCATATTAGGTGATGTAAAAAGTTCTGAGCGTTTTTTCGCTGTATTTATAAAGCGAAAAACGCTCAGAACTTTTTACTTCACCTAATATCACGAATGTACTTAAAAAGCAATACTTTGCAAACAAAATTTTAATGAGTTTTATTAAATTCGGTGAAATCGGATATCGCGGACTAAATAAAAAGAAAGGCAAGACAGAGGCTTGGCGCTTGACAAAACTCACGTATGTATTCAGTAACTTCGAAGCTTCGAAATCTTCGACCTTAAGGAAAGTCACAGCCCTAAATTAGGTACATCTACCTTAGCGCCACAATTTTGTCCTGTTTGGGTATTGCAAAATTGACATTTGCATCCGTAAGAATTTCGTCGGAGTGACAATATCGAGCATGATTTCATTCCCGACCGTAATATCGAAGGCTCGCGAGACAAGAGCGGCGAAATCACCGGACGAACGGTAGTTGTCGCATTTCGTATGGACCGCGATCGCGACTCGTTGACCGCCCTCGATCGTAAAAGGCCCAGCCTGATTTCAAGTTTTTCCGTTCGTTTTACAGGAGCACGTGAACCTGGTGGGAAGGGATGGAGAGAACGGGCCGGTCCTCGTCTCGGTGAAGGCCGAAACAGTTGCTGGACAGGAGCACTGGCGAGTCTTGTTGCGACTGCGAGCAGGCTCGACCCACGAATTAGTACCAGCCACAAACCTCGGCCCGAATCCATCGCCTGCGAAAATGGTCAAGGTGAAGTGTCTTCCTCTACGTCTGACGGCACACGTGCAAACGCTCCTTTGTTTAATGCTTTCACCACCCTAGAATTTCACCGAAGACAACCGTCCGGCTTCCCACAGAGGAGGGAAACTCCCAGTCATTTTAACTTTAACGATCTAACGAGCTGCCGTCGCGCCGCGACGCACCGCGCCGTGACGTACCTTTTAACTTTCTTAATCTTTCCGCGGAGATGAGAACTACGGTCCTCGCTTAAGACTGGATCTACTGAATCCGTCGAAATTACTTATTTCATTGGAAACATCAAACGGCAAAAATTATTATTTGAATTGAAAATTTTCTTTCTCCTCTGTAATCGTTTTAAGCAATGATTCATAATTGACATGTATCACAACATCTCGTTGCGAGAACTTGATTCGTATCATTCTGCTAATTGCCCCTAATTTGAAGTCGTAAAATAGTTACTTGTCTCTTCCTACTTTTGTGTCAGTTACGCGTTCAAGTGGTTTACTAGAGCATAGTAAACTTGGGCACCGCACGAACGTTTAAAATAACTTCCTAATTAATGGCACTGCGACCGTATCGGAATACTATTATTAATTGTATGTCTCGAATTGCTTTTTCTCCCGATGTTCTTAATTTTTCTTTAAGGAGGTATGTATTGGGTTGGCAAATAAGTTCGTTCGGGTTTTGTGATTTATTCCAATGCAAAAGACCGAACGAACTTATTTGCCAACCCAATATAATGTGAACATTGCCAGTGGGATGTGCTTTACTAATCTATTTTGAGTTTGTGAGACATTTCATTGTTTTTAATTATTATTCTAGTTTTATCGTTACGACAAACATTTCGCTTTAACGCTAATTATATTGTTAAACAATTGTCGATCGAAATCCAGATAACTGTTATTTCGCTTTAACCTTCAGTTAAAGCACTCCACTTTCTACATAACTCGTGGCATGGAATTTTATGACTCAATATTTATTCAACGTTATCTAAACGAGAGGGAAGATTACGTACATTTTACTGTTGATTTGAATTACAATTAAATAAATTCAAGAAAACGGTCGTATTCTTTGATATAATTTGGCAATGTGTCAATATTTTGAACTCTCATAATAATTCCTTGTCTAATATTCTTCCAGTGAGATCCTTTGTCCATGACTTTGCTCATTTCAACTCGTCCACTACTGATGATCTTTTTCTGTCACTCGTCCCCTTATTTGTCCTTTCTACAACTTTTCTTTCTTGACCAATGCAAAGTCAGTATAAAAACTACGCGTACACCCTTCAAATCGAATAACATTTTTGGATGTGGATCAAACAGCTAGAATTTCCGAGAGTTCCAGAATTCAATTTTAAAAATGCTACTCTTTCGTGGGCCGTTGTATACTGACGTTAACCTCTGAGAATGTTTGAGAAAGATTTTTTTTAATTCTATATACGCAGTCTGAACCTCGCATGCACTGACAAGATACGTTCGCAATATGACTCAGATCCTTTTTACAGGCCATCAACGAATCCTTGAACGTGAGCACGCTGATGCCTGTTGTCTGTTCCGGCGCCGGTACACTGATAGCACGATACGATGAACACGCACTCGTATCGAGGTTTAAATTCGGCGTTCTCCATCAACGCGCCGGCCAAGTGACGGAAGAACAACTTTTCGGGAATAGGCAAATTACACCAGCTTTCCAGGAGTTTCTCGACTTGTTGGGTCAGAAGATTGATTTGAAGGACCACAAAGGGTAAGCAACGAAGTATTTGTATCTGTATCTGTTAACACATTACTAGGGATGGGATGAAGTACCTCGCAAACAGGTTCGAACCTTGATTGATTACCTAAATTACCTAAATTACCTAAACTAAACTAAACTAAACCTAAATTATTCAAACTTGGCCGTTACTTTTTAAACCAACGGCCATAAAAGGTGTTAGGTAGCGGCCAAGTTTAAAAATTAAATAGCGTTCTTTTATACTAATTTTTACAAACGCTTATACCAGTATTGCAAGAGATATTTTTAAGCTAACGAACTTGGCCGTATTTTTACAGGATGTTTTTGTTGCACTGAGAAAAAAAAGTAGTTACTTCAATAACACGCGTGTTATTGTAATTTTTTTACTTCGATGAATATCAATGTATTCTTTTCAATAGTATGAAATTTAGAAGCAAATCGTGATGTATTTGAATTGTCTATCATGAAATGATTGAAAATATTATTTGATTCAATACCGTATATCATTATTCGTAATATTTCTTTTTTTCCTTCAATCAGATATGTTGTTAAAAAAAATTTGAGAAATGTATTGATTTATACTGGAATTGCTTTGAGGCCATATCTTATTTTTTTGAAAACATTGATGGTCAAGCTATTGGCTTATATGATTGGCGGAAGTGAGTTTTGCTATTGAAATTCAATAGTATTAAATATTAAAATAAGTTCATATGATATTGGCACTATTCAATAGTACATCTTATTGAATCAACATATATTTTTTTTTTGTTTCGACAGGATTTTTTTCTCAGTGTGGGATATTATATTACCGAAATAATTACTATGGAATTGTTACTGCAGCGTTCTTGTAATTTTTATTTAATAAAACTGAAGTTCTTGCTTGTTGAATGTTACAGATATCGGGGAGGTTTAGATACTCGGCATGGACAAACCGGCGATTCCGCGGTATATGAAGTATTCCGCGGCCGAGAAGTTCTGTTCCACGTCGCTTCTCTACTTCCGTACAGTCAAGGAGACTCTCAACAATTACAGCGTAAAAGACATATCGGTAATGACATCGTTGCAATAATATTCCAAGAGGAGCCAACACCTTTCAGTCCGGATATGATTGCCAGTCACTTCTTACACGCATTCATCGTGGTACAAGTCGTCGACCCCTGTACTTCCAATACCAGGTATATTCTTAGATTCGTATGTACACTGGTTCGCATAGTATGGCACCGCGAGATTCGAATGTATCAGTTACGAAATCATGGTTCCGCATCTCAAACAAACGGACGCTTAAAATACGGTGGCTGGTCCGACTTGTTTATTTGTATCGACAGAATACATTCATAAATACACATCAATATTGTATGTTTCGAATCATCATAGAAACACTACATATTATTATAAAACAGCTATTAACAGCTATTTTTAATATTTCTCGACGCTTTACTCGCTCTCAGGGAATCTTTTCTTACAAAATTCCTCGAATATTTCTTGTGTAAACTATTTTCAGATATTCTTTTATCATCTGTAACAATTTTCATATTACTCTATCTTGTATTTATTGGATATCATTCGTCGAAATCTTTTAAAATCCACTAAAAGTACATTGCACCGAATACGACCTTTATTTACATCTGCTACTTCTTTTCCAATTTGTTTTGACGTGAACGAAACGTATTAAATGGATAATAGAACGTAGTGAAGCATTACTGTGTCAACATTTAACGATTGAAAAATAAAACACAATTAACACATTGTCATTAACGAAATATTCAAATATTATAGGAAGTCAAGTTTGTCGTGTGATTTGCTAAAATTGATATGTTTATTAAATTTCGCTGCTGTAGAAAATTGGACACTATAGATACAAGCAAATAATGACACGTACTGCATTTTCGTACACTACGTTTTCTGGATGCAATTTAAAAATGAAGGCGACGTGCACTTTTCAATGCGAATAACCGTAAATTAACGTAACAAACGAATCCTGCTTATACTTAATTACTGAACTACAGTTACATCGTACTGAAATATTTTAAACACATATGTTAAATACAGGTACAAGGTGAGTGTGACTGCACGAAATGACGTTCCATGGTTCGGTCCAGCGCTACCAACGCCAACTGTGTTTTTGCGTGGAGTCGAATTCAAGGAATTCCTATTGACGAAGTTGGTGAATGCCGAAAATGCGGCATACAAAGCCGAGAAGTTCTCAAAACTGGAGGTAATTTCATCTTATAAATATTCTCAATTTGTAATTAACCAATAACACTGTCCAACAACAAATTTGTTCCACAACTACTGTTGGATTATAGAGTTTTCCGCGCTGATTCCGAATCTGTTTTAAATCTTTTCCCTATACGCACAGTTTTTGAGGAACATGGCATAACATCACAATATTTGTTTAAAGTTGAAAAATATGTTTTTTTTTCAAAGCCATATTCCTCAAAAACTGTTCGTATAGGAAAACAATTTAAAACAGATACGGAATCAGTTGAACAAAAAAGTTGAAATTTGTTGGACAGTGTAATTAGAATGAAGTTAATTAACTTAACAAAATAAATTTTCAATCAACAGCTAAGGACAAGGTCGGCTCTTCTGGAGTCGTTGACGGAGGAATTGCAAGCTAAGACCGCCGAATTCCTTGGAGGAGCGATTGGATTGGGTGGCTCTGGGCTGGGATTCGGAGGTAATTGTCCAGTGAGTCCAACAGCGAGCGATACATCAGGATCCGGAAGCGGTGGCAGCGGTTCTAGATTCATCGACACGGTTCGGAAAGCTCTGATATCGCGCGTTAGGAACGCGTCGACGGAGAGCGTGCCGCAACAATTATCAAAGAAGGGTCAATCCGAGCCGAGTCCGCCCAGTAATCGACAGTCGACTACGAAGATTAGTGGGAAGCGTTCGGTAGAACCGACAAGCCCCTTGGGCTCTCCGGATTTGACCCTTCGAAGGGATTCGGAACGCGGAAGCCCTAGTTTAGGAAGTCAGGACAGTAGTTTGTCCAACACAGACAATCAAGATAGCAGTTTAGCGACTCTGCAGCAGGACGAGGTTGATCGCAGAGAATCCGTGTCGGTTAGCGTCAACAATGACACGACGATAGTGGACAAAGCTCCTTCCGTACAGTCTGTTCAAAGATTAACACACGAGAACCTGCGGAAACAAGAGAGGTCGGAAAAGGTCGAAACAACGCAACGCGTCATTTCCGAAAGTGACGACAGTTCATTGAACAGCGAACTAGAACTCGATCAGGCTGTATATCCGGACAGCGATACCGGCCTTGAATCGATGAGCTCTGCGGAGACCCATGACACCGCACGATGTACCACTAAAGATGGTGTCTTAGAAAATGAAAACTTAAGGATGGAAGTTACTAGGCTTAAGTGCGACAAGTTAGACTTGCTAAGACAGAATGTGGTAAGTAGAAAAGGCTATACTTGAACAAAAAGGTTGAACAATTTTATGAGGAAATAAAATTGGGTCATTCCATGCCACAAATCGATTACTTTTTGCAGGCACCATCGTCGATTTTGTTCTAAATGAAATATGTTGTAGTCCATGTGAAATAATACACATCTAAATTCTTCGACCTTTCGCAATAAATTGTGTGTTTATGATTATTAACGTATAATATTGTATTCCAGACTTGTCAACGCGACATAAAACGTCTACGCGAGAAGGAGCTACATTTACAATCGGATCTTGCAGCTGCTTCAAAAGAAATTCTACGGTTACGAGCGCTGCTGAAAGATTGTTCGACGAGTATTCCATTGGACAACAATAATCAGCAAACGTCTACTGTTTAAACGTTATTTTACCATGTGTTTAGTACACCCACAATATTGGCGAGTAACTTCCTGTTACTATTATTAGATTTTACCGACTAGTTAGGTTCAGTAGTTGAGAACTTTGTACACACATTCTTTTCGGAATTGCTTCTACTTAGAAAAAGAATACTTTCCGATCCTGCTTCCTGAAAGTGTAAAATTTGCAATGAGAAGGCTTTTTGTTTGATTTTAACTGGTACGGTTAAACATTACTAGGTAGAAATTGATGAAAAAAACAACAGAATGTTAAAAGAGGCATTGTCAGTGAATGGTATTTAGAGATGAAATACAAAAGTGAGTCTGCGATATATAATTATAGCGACGCGTCTTTCGAGATATTTGCAGCGGAGCTAATTGTTACTTGTAGTATAATACTTGTTTCAATTTTAACCATATTATTTATCTATTAATTTATTGATACGCGTAAGTTATAACCTCTAATAGTCAATATAATTACAAGAAAAAACGATCACGTAAACACGTACGAAACGTGAATGTAGATAGAAAAATTCAAAGAAATATATAGATGCATCTTGTCATTATAATTATTAGAAAGGAAAAAAAAACGCTAGTATCAAACAAGTAAAATGGCCTTTAGATTTAGCATTTTTTCGAAACTAAGTGTAAACACATAGAACCGAATATAATACATTTTATCTGTAATTAAATGTTCATAAAAATATTATACAAATATGATGTAATATATGCAGTGATCGTATTTCTATAGTACGAAGAACGTGCATATAGGCCCATGAAACAGTATAAAGCATGTGATACGTGTATCAACTTGTAACAACTAATTGTGGACTGTAGAAATGTGTGTTCATCAATATATTTCTGACGTCCATCGTTGAAACAAGGATATGTATCATTAGTTTCAGTATTTATTGTGGTAAATTTACCAAAACCATTACTAGTTTTTTAGTATTAGTCCGCAAACAATTCTAGGAAATACGAGCGCCTCGTTGATTAATCTTCCGGTATCATTAGCCAACCTAGAGTAAGATTTGGTTTTCTAACCATTCTAACGATTACGATGATTTAGCTGCACCAAATTGTTTAAGTGCACACAGCGTCTCGATGTGTCAATAGTGTTACGAATAGGATACGTATTACCGTTCGCTATTCACAATTGCGCAAACGTAATCTAAATGTAATTCATCTGCTTCGTGATGCACTTTTTGATTTTCATCATCTTTCACTGACGGTATTAGTATGTTTTACGTTTATCCTTATTATTATTTGTAATCACGTTGTTCTTTATAGATATTTTCTTCTTTGTAAATAATCGACTATCTTTCTAGACAGAAAGATGGGAAATGTTAACGAAATGAAAGGATAGAGGGACATGAAAGTTCACTCATATATAATACCAAAGTTTATTATAGTAAAATCGACGTCTCTTAGTTTTCTACATTCCTTTACAAACAATATTTGCCTCTGAAATTTATGTATAAGACAACATATTTTTCTTGATCGAAAGTTTTTTCTACAAGCATAATTCTGAATTTCGATGGAACTTTGTATGCCTTTACAAATATTTTGCAGATATATCATAATTATCACTGCCTAAACAATGTCGTTTTCTCAACCGTAACGCGTTTTTCCGTTTTGATGACAATTCGGTTTTCCGATGTAACGCGAACTTTGAAATTCTTTACATTACTTTGATCTCGGAAAGACCATTACTTATGAATTCGAGTTACGAGAAAATATGTATGTGGTTCGTAAAAATTTTATGTCAAGCAAATCGCCAAAACACTGATAGTAACAATTTACTTTTAACCTTTTTTAAAATAATGATCTTTGTAACGCCGGCTAAAATCATTAAGTAAAATAATGCCTCTAAAGAGAAGTACATATACGAATTGGCGATTGTGGTAAAGTTTGCAATAATGCTATTTTTTACTGTCCTAACAAATAATACGCAGTATATTTTATAGGATTTACGATCTCCATATTTTCACAATGCTGTTGTTTCAGACTGAATCTTACAATATATCTTCAAATTCTTAGTTTTGTGATATTTGTAAAAGACGATCGAGATTACAGCTTTTTACACCCAAAAGTAAACGATACGATATTATTTATACCATTTAAAAAAGTCCGTACATATTCTTCAAAAATATTACATTCAAGATTAAAGGTTGAATCACTTTAATCGAAAATTGGAATTAGAAAACTAAAACAATTTGCTATCATAAACCGAAAGAGATGGCAATTCTAATATTTAATGTGCATAGATTGATCAATTTATTATTACCAAAATTAAAGCATCACAAATCCTTACAATATGTACCACGGTTGATTATTTTTGTTAATGTTATTGTAAGAGTGTTTCGAAACATGTGAGCATAGCTTCACTAGTGGCCTCAATACACTAAAATAAGGGGGAAAAATTCATATATAAGCATATGTATCTACACATGTCCGATGTGACCTTGTTTTTCGAGTGTACGACCGAATAATTCTTCTAAATCTCCCTGTCTGCCAATGATTCTTTTCATATATTGAGTTGTTCATTTAAATCATTATAGATAACGTTTGATTCATCATGTACGATTTCGTAAACACCCTATATTGTGTAAACATTCCCTTGTAATATATATTTAACCCTTTGCACTTGGAGTTATTTTAACTCGAACATTGAGCATTTCTTTCGACCTAGAATATTTCCATTCCCTATGATTTTTTGAATTGTGTCGATATGAAATAGGTATACAGTAAAGTCGTGATCTAGCTGCCTGAGGATCTTCATGATCGTTGTCCCTTCGCCTATCCTTTCCACTGGGGGACATCCCCGCGAGGGGCTAAGGAGCTCGAGCTGCAGCGCCGGTCTGTGTTTACATGCTATCCTTTTCTACGTACGGCATCCTTTGTACTTTCGTCGCGGTCGGCGCGGTCAACGCACTTATAAAATAGTTTCTCTACACGATCTCTGTTCCTGCTCGAAACAGGTGGTGGTCGAACAGATCGCAACTTTACTATAATACCTCATACAATACCATACAATAATTTAGTAATTGATCAGATACCGACATATTTAATGGTACAGCAACGTTTAGTCGGTCTCTCTCTTTCTCTCAGAGTCACCATTCGAGTGCTAAGCAGGAGATTATCAGTGTGAGCAACTTTTGCACAGGCGTTTGAACAATTAATATAATGTTATTACACGGAAACAAGGACACAATGGACATATGTTCATATAAAATATAAGGCATGGGCGCTTTCGTGCTCGCTCGAAGAGATTTCCAAGGAATACCCCCACTTCGCTCCCACTTTCGCTCCCGGCGGCCGTAGTTGCTCCGAGCACTAAATGGGACTTGAACTGGGATATTCAACGAATAACGTATACAGTATAAACTGAAGTGGTATAAAGTACTTCAACTGAACATAAATCAATCCTTAATGAATCCATCAGTACAGTTATGCCCACATATTCTGAAATACATTGTATATCAGTGATGGGCAGTTTATCCGCCGCGGACAAAAAGGATCGAGCTTCTCCCACCAACGTCTCGTGCCTTCATGATCGGTTATGGAGGGGCGTACGAGGGAGGAGAAAGCGAAAGAGAGGTTGGTGGGAAAAGCAGGCAACTCAGCAGGGGCCCTACCGTGCCCATCACTGCTGTATATTAAAATGTGAAGAATGAATATTTAAAAGAGATATGCACGTACAATGTAATCATTCAGATTTCAAAGCGAAAACGTTTCGACATTTTTGAAAAGTAAATATTTTATGGTGTCATCCTTAGGCATGGATATATAAAAGGAACTTCCATAACCGTAAATAAAATTCAGTATTTATGAAGAATTATGAATTAACAGAGGTTAATTTTATATATGTGTATACAATACAAAATGTGTTTAATTAATTGACTCATTTGATAAAGAGTCTCTTTGTCTAAAATCTAGGGAAAAGGCTAAATTTACCATTATCTAGTGTGATTTCTATGCTGGCCTTGCAAAATCAAAGAAAGATTATCTATATTACAAAGAGATATGTGTTATTATATTATGAGAGAGTGAGAGATAGAAAGATATAATATTACTGCTATAAATACATATATATATATATTTTGTATTTAATATTAATCGCCCAAATTTATCAACCAGAATTGCGAATACTATTACTCTCTGACATACTGACACGAAAGTATATATTTCTTATGACTGGTGTAAGTATTCGCATTTTTTTTTCTATTTTTTCTTTTCTATGCACGACTGTCAACTTGAAAAATCAGTGGTAATGACGTTCGCCAATAAATAAAATTGTTTAAACCCATTACCCGCATTTCTTATCGTACAAGAAGTATCCTTTCCCTTTTTATGCAAGTTTAAACATACAACATTTAATTACATGTCATGTCATTATTTGTTATGAAATTTCTATGAACTTACATTAAAGTTATGTCCTCGTTGCAATAAATATTTATTCTTTAATACGAAATTCAAAATATTTCAAACAAAATGAAGGACTCATTTTATTTAGATATAATTCAGTTTTAAAAATAACAATTCTAAGCTTTTAATTTTGACGAAATACACGTCGGTGCACTTTACTATTACTAGTGTTGAAGCACGCCTGTGGTTGCAGTTTGCAGTGCTTTATTTGACGCTCTTGTTTGACGCATGACTTTTCGCGTGCTTTTGATTTTTTCAGAAACACTAGTGCTGCACCAAGTCGATCGGAAACTAACCTGTTCGTCGTTAGCATGGACTACAACCCAGTTGTCTACATTAGCAGAGACTAGAACCCATAGGCTTCCATGATGTAGGAGATGTTTCTATCACAGACGCAGTATAAGACACAAACAAGATTAGTACAGACATTGTATCATTTCGGTGTACATTTTATGTATGAATCCACAATGAATAAATAAAGACAATGTAATAAAGAAGCGTGTTTGCGTATATATTTATTGAGCCCTCAATTTTTCCCGAATGCCCGGCTTGTCGTTGAGTTGTACTACTGGATTTCGCGCCACCTCCTTCGCTATCATATTCTCCTAATACAAAACTCAGTTTTCGAGGTTTTCGGAGAATTTCGACCGTCTGACTTGTCATTGAGTTGTACTACTGAATTTCGAATACCTCCTTCGACATCATGTTCTCCTAATACAAAGTTCAATTTCCGAGATTTTCGAAAATTTTCGCCAATTTTCGACCGTCTGACTTGTCATTGAGTTGTACTACTGAATTTCGAATACCTCCTTCGA